>SJYT01029174.1:584930-613959 GCA_006410635.1 Cephalophus harveyi | reverse complement strand
TGGAATGAAAACTGACCTTTTCCAGTCCTGTGGCCACTGCTGAGTTTTCCAAATTTGCTGGCAGATTGAGTGCAGCACTTTCACAGCATCATCTTTCAGGATTTGAAACAGCTCAACTGGAATTCCATCACCTCCACTAGCTTTGTTCGTAGTGATGCTTTCTAAGGCCCACTTGACTTCACATTCCAAGATGTCTGGCTCTAGATGAGTGATCACATCATCATGATTATCTGGGTCGTGAAGATCTTTTTTGTACAGTTCTTCTGTGTATTCTTGCCACCTCTTCTTAATATCTTCTGCTTCTGTTAGGTCCATACCATTTCTGTCCTTTATCGAGCCCATCCTTGCATGAAATGTTCCCTTGGTATCTCTAATTTTCTTGAAGAGATCTCTAGTCTTTCCCA
This sequence comes from Cephalophus harveyi, assembly GCA_006410635.1. Lineage (NCBI taxonomy): Eukaryota > Metazoa > Chordata > Mammalia > Artiodactyla > Bovidae > Cephalophus > Cephalophus harveyi. The sequence goes on along the minus strand of SJYT01029174.1, from coordinate 613,555 downwards.
TTCTGTTGTTTTCCTCTATTTCTTTGCATTGATCACTGAAGAAGGCTTTCTTATCTCTTCTTGCTATTCTTTGGAACTCTGCATTCAGGTGCTTATATCTTTCCTTTTCTCCTTTGCTTTTTGCCTCTCTTCTTTTCACAGCTATTTGTAAGGCCTCCCCAGACAGCCATTTTGCTTTTTTGCATTTCTTTTCCATGGGGATGGTCTTGATCCCTGTCTCATGTACAATGTCACGAACCTCATTCCATAGTTCTTCAGGCACTCTATCTATCAGATCTAGGCCCTTAAATCTATTCCTTACTTCCACTGTATAATCATAAGGGATTTGATTTAGGTCATACCTGAATGGTCTAGTGGTTTTCCCTACTTTCTTCAATTTGAGTCTGAATTTGGTAATAAGGAGTTCATGATCTGAGTTCATGATCTGATCCGACTTTCTTAACAATCTAGAAAATCCTCTCCACAAAGACATAAGGGAAAGAAAGCATTTCTATTATTGAATAAATATTAACCCATAATGTGATGTAACATGATAAGCAAACTACTAAATCTTTACAAAGACAAAATGAAAGGTTGTTGCTGAGCCATGAAAGACGCCAGGATTCTTGGCTTCCTGAGAAGAAGAATTCAATCCAGGGCCAGTGAAGAGGCTTGATCATGCAGAGGTTTTGTGCAATAAAATTGTATTAAAGTGTAAGAAAGATAAAGAAAGCTTCTGACATAGACATCAGAAGAGGGCAGAAAGACTGTTCCCCTTGCTAGCTTTTAACAGTATGTTATATACCTATCAACAGTNGCCAGTGAAGAGGCTTAATCATGCAGAGGTTTTGTGCAATAAAATCATATTAAAGTGTAAGAAAGATAAAGAAAGCTTCTGACATAGACATCAGAAGAGGGTAGAAAGACTGTTCCCCTTGCTAGCTTTTAACAGTATGTTATATACCTATCAACAGGCTGCTAATTAGAGACAGGAAATGTCTCAAAACTCAAGTGGCAAGAGGCCCCTCACACACATCGTACATTTTGAGGTAACAATCTAAATATCAAGAAATATCAATAATCACAGATATGTAGATGGTACCAGCCTTATGGCAGAAAGGTAAGAAGAGCTAAAGAGACTCTTGATGAAAGTCAAAAAGGAGAGTGAAAAGTGGGCTTAAAACTTACCATTCAGAAAACTAAGATCATAGCATCTACTCCTGCCATTTCATGGCAAATAGATAGGGAAACAATAGGAACAGTGAGAGACTATTTTCTTGTGCTCCAAAATCACTGCAGATGGTGACTGCAGCCATGACATTAAAAGAAGCTTGCTCCTTGGAAGAAAAGCCATGGTCAACCTAGAGTGCATATTAAAAAGCAAAGTCATTACTTTGTAACAAATATGCATCCTGTCAAAGTTATGTTTTTTCCAGTAGTCAAGTGTGGATGTGAGAGTTGCACTGTAAAGAAAGCTGAGCACCAAAGAGTTAATGGTTTTGAACTGTGGTGTTGGAGAAGACTCGAGAGTCCCTTGGACTGGAAGGAGATCCAACAAGTCCATTCTAAAGGAAATCAGTTCTGAATATTCATTGGAAAAACTGATGCTGAAGCTGAAACTCCAGTACTTTGGTCACCTCATACAAAGAGTTGACTCAATGGAAAAAATACTGATGCTGGGAAAGATTGTAGGCAGGAGGAGAAGGGGTCCAGCTCAATGGATATAAGTTTTAGTAAACTCTGGGAGTTGGTGATGGACAGGGAACCCTGGCATGCTATAGTCCATGGGGTTGCAAAGAGTTAAACATGACAAGCAACTGAACTGAACTGGCACAAGGTGAGTCATCCTGGGCTATAAAATGATTGACATGAATCTTGAAGGTAGGCTGGTTTCTCAGTAAATATATAGTCTCATTAACATAGATTAGGAGGACAACTGTATGAGTAAAACCTACTGGTTTGTTGAGGCATTATTGTTTCTGAGTCTTAGGGGGAACCAACGTAAAGAAAGACAGAGTCTAGCATAAATACATAGTTCATTAACATAGACTCATAAAAGCATTTCCATAGGAAAAATACATTGGTTAAGGTTTGAGAAAAATTAAGTTCAGGTGAAACCTGGTGTCATCATGGCAACACAGAACTTTAAAAGAAACCTTCTATTTGTGTATAGAGAAGAGAAAAGAATCGGACACCTACAGTTTGTTTCTTCCTGCCTCTTAAGAGAGAGGTAAAAAGTGACTGAGACTTGAAGCCTATGTCTTCCTTTTCAGTTGAGTTCAGTTCAGTCTCTCAGTCGTGTCCGACTCTTTGCGACCCCATGAATCGCAGCACTCCAGGCCTCCCTGTTCATCAGCAACTCCCGGAGTTCACTCAGACTCACGTCCATCGAGTCAGTGATACCATCCAGCCATCTCATCCTCTGTCATCCCCTTCTCCTCCTGCCCTCAATCCCTCCCAGCATCAGAGTCTTTTCCAAAGAGTCAACTCTTCGCATAAGGTGGCCAAAGTACTGGAGTTTCAGCTTTAGCATCATTCCTTCCAAAGAAATCCCAGGATTGATCTCTTTCAGAATGGACACGTTGGATCTGTTGCAGTCCAAGGGACTCTCAAGAGTCTTCTCGAACACCACAGTTCAAAAGCATCAATTCTTCAGTGCTTAGCCTTCTTCACAGTCCAGCACTCACATCCATACATGACTACTAGAGAAACCATAGCCTTGACTAGATGGACCTTTCTTGGCAAAATAGTGTCTCTGCTTTTGAATATGCTGTCTAGGTTGGTCATAACTTTTCTTCCAAGGAGTAAGCGTCTTTTAATTGCATGGCTGCAGTCACCATCTGAAGTGATTTTGGAGCCCCAAAAAATAAAGTCTGACACTGTTTCCACTCTTTCCCCATCTGTTTCCCATGAAGTGATGGGGTCGGATGCCATGATCTTCGTTTGGAGACTCCCAAACTCCCTTGAAATTAAAAGATGTGTACTCCTTGGAAGAAAAGTTATGACCAACCTATATAGCATATTGAAAAGCAAAGACATTACTTTGCCAACAAATGTCCTTCTAGTCAAGGCTATGGTTTTTCCAGTGGTCATGTTTGGATGCGAGATTTGGACTGTAAGGAAAGCTGAGCACCGAAGAAATTATGCTTTTGAAGTGTGGTGTTGGAGATGACTCTTGAGAGTCCTTTGGACTGCAAAGAGATCCAACCAGTCCATTCTAAAGGAAATCCGCCCTGGGTGTCCTTTGGAAGGAATGATGCTAAAGCTGAAACTCCAGTATTTTGGCCACTTCATGTGAAGAGTTGACTCATTGGAAAAGACTCTGATGCTGTGAGGGATTGGGAGCAGGAGGAAAAGGGGACAACAGAGGATGAGATGGCTGGGTGGCATCACGGACTCGATGAATGTGAGTTTGAGTTAAGTCCGTGAGTTGGTGATGGACCGGGAGGCCTGGCATGCTGCGATTCATGGGGTCGCAAAGAGTCGGACATGAGTGAGCGACTGAACTGAAACTCCCTTCCCTTTATCCTCTCAAAGGGATATATTTTAAATACTTTTGACTACTCTAAATCCTTTGACTCTGTGGATCACAACAAACTGTGGAAAATTTTTCAGAGATGGAAATACCAGAATACCTGACCCACATCTTGAGAAATCTATATGCAGATTTAGAAGCAACAGTTTGTAATAGACATGGAACAATGGACTGGTTCCAAATTGGCAAAGTAATACCTCAAGGCTGAATATGGTCATCTTATTTAACTTACATGAAGAAGACATCATGTAAATAGCAGGGCTGGGTGAAGCACAAGCTGGAATCAAGATTACAGGGAGAAGTATCAATAGCCTCAGGTATGTAGATGACACCAACCTTAGGGCAGAAAGTGAAGGGTAACTGGTTGAAAGAACATCTGTTTGAAAGTGAAAGAGGGGCGTTTCAAAAAAATGAGACCATGGATCCCATCATCTCATGACAAATAGATTAATAAACAAATGGAAGCAGTGACAGACTTTATTTTCTTGGGACTCAAAACTCACTGCAGGTGTGGACTTCAGCCATGAAATTAAAATATGTCTGCTCTTTGAAGAAAAGCTATGTCACACCAGGACAGTGTATTTAAAGCAGATGAATTACCTTACTGACAAATGGCTGTTTAGACAAAGCTAAAGTTTTGCAGTAGTCATGTATGGATGCAAGCATTGGACCCTAACAGAAGATGAAAGTGGAAGTATTAATTATTTTGAACTGTGACGTTTCAGAAGACTCTTGAGAGTTCCTTGGACATCAGGGAGATCAAACCAGTCAATCTTAAATCAGTCTTGAATATACTTTGTGAGGACATGCTGAAGCTCAAACTCTAGTACTTTGGCCACCTTATGTGAAGAGCCAACTCATTAGAAAAGTCTCTGATAGTGACAAAGATCAAAGACAGGAAGAGAAGGAGACAACAGAGGATGAGATGGTTGGATGACATTGCTGACTCAGTGGTAATGAATATATAGGAGACGGAGAAGGACAGGGAAACCTAGCATAGAGTCAATGGGGTCACAAATATTCAGAGGACTGAGAGACTAAACTGATCATAGCAAACCCAGTTCATTACAAAATTTTCAAAAAATATGTAATCCTCAAAGAAGATCGGATAAGGACATTTATCACAGTTATTTTGTCTTAAATTCACCTTATAATTTGGGTAGTCATCAGTGTTTGCTAATTTGTTTTTACAGAAGAATGATAAACTTCACATAATTTTAAGACTGAATGCCATTTTGGAATGAGACATTCCCTCAGATAGTCTGTTATCATCCACAGAATTGAGAGATAAATTGCTACTGTTATCAAATTCCCATGTGCCTGACATAGGCCAAGCAGTATCAGAACACTGGAGTTTAAAATAGAGTTTTACTGCAGGGTCATGCAATGAGGTGGATAACTTATGCCTTTAAAAATCCTAAACTCCCCAAAATCTTTCAACAAAGCCCACTTATACGAAAGATGAGGGAGGAGTGTGATTAGCTGTGGCAGACTTCATGTAACCTTGTATGTTCTTGAAGTAAGGTCACAGTGAGGTAGCTGTGTTTCTGTGAAACTCTACCTAAGCAAATGCTGAAAGAAAAGGTTCTAAGCTTGAGAAGGTCGTGGGTTAGTGCTGCCTAGTATCAGCCTGTCAGCCAGCACACTCCCTCATCGATATTAGCATCATGTGAGACAAATGACATGCCAAGGTAAACTCAGTGAAATAAACGTCTTCCTAGGAGAGACATGATATGAGTGTGGAATCCATCTGGGTAGTTTCAGCCTTCCTGGCATTGTGGAAAGTTGAGGAAAGAGCAGATGTGATGAGCCTGTGTGTACCACTCTGCCAGTGTCTGCATGTGAAGAAGGAAGCAGGATTGAAGGAAGTGTGATGGGCTTTTTGTGTGCAGAGACCTGGGGACAGTGACAGACAGGAGTTACCCTGGGGGCAATTCAGGGACTACAGGTTTTCAGGTTCCAAAGTCTAGGGCATAGCCATACTTCCAAAGATGCCCCATTTCTTGTGCCAAAGCCCTTTCCTTTATTAATTCCTTCATGAATTCCTTCCTTTATCTGGTGTCTTGTCCTAAGCTGTGGAAGGCTTAGGAACAAGGATGTATGTCTGCACCTAAGGGAGGGTCTGACCAGTTTTCAGGAGCAGACTCTTTGCTGTTGTCATGTCTGAAGGAGATCTGCAGCACACAACTCTCACAGGGACACTGGATTCTAAGTGAGCATCTTAGATATCCCCCAGCCCAACTGTGAGCTGAGCTCTGTGGACCATGAGCTGTAAACACTAACAGAGAGCCTGGGCTGTAGGCAGATCTACCACAGCCTAGTGAGGGGAACAAAAAAAGAGACTTGCATTTAGCAAGTCAGTGATGCCTGGGGGTGGAATTAAGCTCTCTTGATGCATTTGTGAGAGGAATAATGCTTTCCTCATAAGAGAGACATGAACTGTGTGCCCAGATCAGGCTGGCTTCCCAGGGTGCCATCATTCTTGGGGTCCTGTGTCTGTGGGTAGTAGTAATTCTAGAGGGAACAAGATGGAGGCCACCTTACTGTGTCATTCTCATATTCAAGCCCTTGCTTTGGCAGAGACCCTAGGTATCCATGTGCACGTTCTTCATGACATTGTATTAGACACTGACCTGTCGTGTTCTCTTTGGTCTTTTAGAGGACATGGTGTCTACTTTGGCCTTTTCTTGTTACAGGAAAATAACCCTTTGAGGGACAGGAAAACAGTTACAAGCATAAAGCTACACAGAAAGAGCAGGGGCACCTCACTCAGGAGGTCGCAGGCCTGAGGATGTGCTGGACCTATGATGAGGGTGTGACGTTGACAAGGAATGATCTTGGGTGGTGCATGCTGAGAAATGGATGTTCCACTGCAGCTGAGACAACGCCTCTTGCGATGTTTGTGTTATTCCTGGAAAGAGAGCTCAGTGAATGAAATCATCCCAATGTACTCCTCACTTTGAACCTGTCCAAGATGATGGGAAAATACAGAACACGTGCACATTACTCATCTGCCCAGGGCAAGCACTTCAAACCCTGCCCACCTCTTGAGCAATTCAGTCATCTTCATGAGCAAATCTTAAGAGTTTTTAACCTTCCGGGGTAAGTCATAGAGGTAGAAGTGTGGGTTGACTTGATGAACGAGGGAATGAAATAAAATAATGGGACTATAAGAAGGGTGCTTACCAAAATCCATTATCCTGGACAAGTAAACCTATCATTCAGCAACTTTCCTTTCATGAGTGTGTGTGTGTATGTATGTATGTATGCACACCATCGCAGATGAGTGCGTGAGCCCTCAGAACTTTCCTGGCCAGGGAAGGAAGAATGGACAGTAAATGTGGAGTGGGAATGACGAAAAATATTAAAAACACCATGTCGTATAGGTAGTATGTGTATGTATGTATGTATGTATGTATGCACACCATTGCAGATGAGTGCGTGAGCCCTCAGAACTTTCCTAGCCAGGGAAGGAAGAATGGACAGTAAATGTGGAGTGGGAATGACGGAAAATATTAAAAACACCATGTCGTATAGGTAGATATGGGGAAACATGCAACTAGAATACCAGCTCCCATCAAGAATAAAAACATTCTGCCTTCTGCCTCTGTTATCTTCCTTAAGCAAGATTTGCTCACCACTCACCACCTTCACCTCTGTAATTTTGATTGCCCATTGCATAGACTGAAACCTAAGCTGCCCAAGGAGGTGGGATCTGAGCTGCTTAAGTGAGAAATTCCTGAAGACACCAAAATCTGTGCTGTATGAAAGATACCCAGAAAAATTCACTGTCACTCAGACTCTTGAAGTGACTCCACTGAGCTTGCACAGGTGCTGAATAAACCCTGTGGTTCTGTATGTCCAGGTTCCATTTGTCTCTTTTTGCCACTACACTTTCTATACCATATTCTGGTGCACTGGATGGGAAACTTACAAACGTGTGCACGACCATTGTCAGAGAACCAGAGAAAGCTGCAGCAGCTGGCCTGGTGACAGACAGATAAGTGTCTCCCAGCTGTTTTCTGGAACCCAATGGTTGCTTGAGCTGTGCCAGCCCGTTCCACTTCCTTAACGGCCTCATAAGGATAGCAAAAGTTGGTTCCAGGACACAGTGTCAGACAGCTGATTGCCTGTGGCACATCCCTCTGAGTCAGGACCCACCACACAGTACAAGGAGAGCCTGATCACATCCCAGTGACCAGAGAATCACACAGAAAAGGTTTTGTTCCCTTGGGTTGCCTGACAGTTCTGGTGTGTGTGAGAGTGACTGAGGTAAATGAGAGTCAATGTGCCACTGTGTTCAGGCTCCACAGCCTGAGTGAGTTCCAACCTATGGTTCCATAGTGAGTGACCTCATCCAGCTTAGGCTGAGAGCAGTCTCTGGGGGATCTAATCTCTCCTTGTGAGTCTGGTCAAGGTCAGGGCTTTATGCTGACCTGCCAAGGTTAAGAGTTGCCTAAATCTCTGCAAAGGGAGCGGCTAGCAGGATGAAAATCAGTGTTTCCATTTGTTCTGTGGGATCACCTCAGGGAGGGAACTCTTTCATAATGGGGAACTTGACTTAAAAGCACACTATCTTAGAGTGTATGGTTAATAAATTTAAGAAAGGATTCATGGGATTATGGTGTAAAATTGAGTGCTGGAAAGCTCTTCACTCTTTGCACACTAGAGTGGCCCTCCTTTGTGGTTATTGGGCACCCAGACAGGGCCTTAAATGTGCCCATTGCCCCAGCAATACATAGGGTTGTTACTGGAAACCCTGGCCACCCTGACCAAGTTCCATGTATTGAACAATGGCTAAATATTGCCCACCTAAAGCCTCCCTGGATTTGGATCTGCATGACTTGTCAGGGACAATGAAAGTTTCTTGTGACTTAATCAGGAAAAAATAACAACAATAATAATAACTTTTCATGTCAGTAAAGGGAACCACCTATCCTCTTAGGTGAGCCTGGACACTTGCCTCTGATGGCCCCACCTTGCATCCCCATGGCTTCCTCATCAGAAGCAGCAGGTCTGCATTTACCAGACAGTTCATCACCTCCATTTCACTTCCTCCTTCTGATGCTCCTGAAACTGCCAGCCACACAAGAGCCAATGAGTGGACATCTCTGGTTGTCTCAAGGGGCAGCTGTACACGCACATAAAATGCATCTGAAATGAATCACACAGTAGTTTATAGCCCCTAATGGGACTCTACAAGAGAGGGGAACTATTCTCTCCTACCAATGGTTTCCCATGACTGATCAACTCAACAGGAAGCATCATGCCATGTCACACTCTGAAAAACCTCAAGTGCTGATTGATCTCCTAGAATCCATTATCCAGAGCCACCACCCTACTTGGGTGGACTGTCAACAGTTTCTCTTCACCCTGTTCAACACCAAGGAGCACCAACAAATTGTAAAAATGGCTCAGAAATGGTTCGAGGCCAATAGACGTGGAGGACTAAGTACAGGAGGCCTTAATGAAAGAAAGCCCCATTGGGGCCCCAACATTCGTGGAGATATAAAACACCTTAGAGACCTTGTCTAGGCCTTTGCCATCTCATTGGTCACCACCCCTTAGTGGCCTGGCAGAGGCACAGATCTGGGGCCCATGCTCATTTGAGGATTTGGAATTAGATTTTATTGAAATCACTGCAAGCTGAGGATTCAGATGCATTTGAGGTTTCCTCTGCACCTTTTTATGGGGAGAAAGCAATGTCACCCCACTCCAGCATTCTCGCTTGTAAAATCCCATGAACAGAGGAGCCTGGTGGGCTACAGTCCAAGGGGTCACTAAGAGTCGGACACGACTGCATGACTTCACTTTCACTTTTCACTTTTGGGCACTGGAGAAGGAAATGGCAACTCATTCCCATGTTCTTGGCTGGAGAATGCCAGGGTCGGGGGAGCCTGGTGGGCTGCCGTCTATGGGGTTGCACCGAGTCAGACACGAGTGAAGTGACTTAGCAGCAGCACCAGAGAACTTTCCAACGGAAACAAGAAAAGCAAGAGAAGGTACTCCTGAGAGACATCATCCCCAGGTATGGAATGTCGACTGGCAATTGTAGCTGAGACAGCGCAACAGGTAGCAAGGGCTTTGATGACCTGGTGGAAATTGCATACTGCCTACTGCCTCCAGAGTTCAGAGGAAGCAGAATGTATGAACAGAAACCTCACACAAACCCTGGCCAAGCTGGGTCAGGGGACCAGCTTACAATGGGTAAGTAGACATATTACCCATGGTCCTCTTGAAGGAGAGATGTTCATCTAGGGCAGGGATAGGGTTGCCCCCATTTGAAATCCTGTTTGAATGCCTGCCCCCATTGGTCACCTTAGGAGGAGACACCAAAAACTGGGGGACTTGAATTTACATAAATAGCTGCAAGAATTTGGACACACCATCTCTCAAACACACAAATTGGTCATGGATATGATACCCATATCGTTAGGCATAACAGTACACCACCACAAACATGAGGACCAAGTGTGTGTACAAGACTGGAAGAAGGAGACCTTGAAATCAGTGTGGGGAGGATCCTATTTTGTAATTTTAACCACTCCACCTGCTCTCAAAGTAACAGGAAAAGTGCTTGGATTCATCACTTCAGAGTCAGTCTTGATGGTCCACCCCATAACTCAGGAAAGTGGGAAGCAGCCCTCATTCTGGAGGCACACCCCTGGCATGCAACTGACATTGTGAAGATGGAAACAATGATCCCAAGGTCCTGTTCTGGCCACACCAGAAGCTGGACCATCAGTGTATGGCTGAAGCTTAAGAAACCAGCAGGACCAGTGAACTATGGATGTATTGGCTGTTAATTGGACTGGGATTCCCTCTATTTATCTTAGTAAATATAGAACTGTACTTTATGTCTCCCCTGAAGTGTATTATCATCTAAAGTTTACTCTGCTTTGTTTATTTCCTCATCCTCCTTTTTTTTTTTTTTTTTTTTTTTGGGTCTCCTCTTACTATAAACAGATTAGATAAGAAGAAAAGAAAAGAAAAGAAAAAAAAAAAACTTTTTCCTTTTAGTTCAGTTCAGATGTAAAATATCCACTCAGTCTAGGGATCCGGGGCACTGTTCTGATTATATAATTTTGCAATGTATAACATTGTATAATATTGCATAAGTCATGCCCCACATTCACCTACTATGCACANTAAGAAGAAAAGAAAAGAAAAGAAAAAAAAAAAACTTTTTCCTTTTAGTTCAGTTCAGATGTAAAATATCCACTCAGTCTAGGGATCCGGGGCACTGTTCTGATTATATAATTTTGCAATGTATAACATTGTATAATATTGCATAAGTCATGCCCCACATTCACCTACTATGCACACCAGTCACTTGCATGCTATTAATTTGTTTCTAAATGTTCCTGGTTAGGGGGAAGCATTTTTGGTATTATTATCATATGGCCAGATTACAATGCGAAGATGACTTGTGGTATTCTGGCACCATGGGATAAGTAGAGTGCTGGGACTGGCACTCAACAAATTCTTGAGGCTGGCCTGATGAGATCTACTCCTGGTTAACTCCCTTGGTAAATACAGTTGACACTCTGACCCCTATAACTAAATCTAAAGGATTGGACTCTGAGCCAGGATACACGGGACTATATGACCAACTCCAAGCTTCTCTAAAAGACAAACAAGAAATGTCTGCTCTTGAAAATAATCTTTTATTCACCAAGCAGAGGAAGTAGACAAAGAAATAGCTATCACTAGTTGCTGGGACTGTGGAGGCTCCCTGATGAGCAAGACATCACCCTGGAGAGGTGCTGGACTAGCTGCCCTCCAGATATTTCAACGGGTGAGTGAGACATCACCTTGGAGAGGCTCTGGACTAGATGCCCTCCAGAAAATTCAATGGAATCAAACCAACAACAGTAAAAAAAAAAAAAAACTTTTTCCTTGTAGTTCAGTTCAGATGTAAAATATCCATTCAGTCTAGGGATCCAGGGCAGTGTTCTGATTATATAACTTTGCAATGTATAACATTGTATAATATTGCATAAGTCATGCCCCACATTCACCTACTATGCACACCAGTCACTTGCATGCTATTAATTTGTTTCTAAATGTTCCTGGTTGAGGGGAAGCATTTTTGGTATTGTTATCATATGGCCAGATTACAATGTGAAGATGACTTGTGGTATTCTGGCACCATGGGAAAAGTAGAATGCTGGGACTGGCACTCAACAAATTCTTGAGGCTGGCCTGATGAGACCTACTCCTGGTTAACTCCCTTGGTAAATACAGTTGACACTCTGACCCCTAAAACTAAATCTAAAGGACTGGACTCTGAGCCAGGATACACGGGAGTATATGACCAATTCCAAGCTTCTCTAAAAGACAAACAAGAAATGTCTGCTCTTGAAAATAATCTTTTATTCACCAAGCTGAGGAAGTAGACAAAGAAATAGCTATCACTAGTTGCTGGGACTGTGGAGGCTCCCTGATGAGCAAGACATCACCTTGGAGAGGTGCTGGACTAGCTGCCCTCCAGATATTTCAATGGGTGAGTGAGACATCACCTTGGAGAGGCTCTGGACTAGATGCCCTCCAGAAAATTCAATGGAATCAAACCAACAACAGGCAGTCAGGGGTATCTAGCTGGAGTTGGACTCTGGTCACAATGATGCCAGGTGAGGAAAGTTTAAGTTGAAAGATTACACTAGGGTTTGGGAAACAAAGTGGAAAAGTGTCCTTGTTTATGATATTGCCAACAGTAATTCAAGGTGACCAGAACCCCTGACCTGGTATTTGGGACTTTCAAAAGGGAAAAGGAAAAACCTTGACTGCTCTGCCTCTCAGTTTCTCCTGTTATGTAATAGTACTGGAGCCCAGCCCTGTCTTGATCCATTCTTAGAAGTCCCAGGTGTTGGGCCATACTGGGAACATCTTAATTCTTCCAACCCAGACCTAGGGAAGGTCCCAGATGGGTTCTTTTGGATTTGTGGAAAAAAGGACCAATTACCAACTCCCAAGGAAAGGTAATGCCAAAGAATTTTCAAACTATTTCACAATTGCACTCATCTCACAGATTAGTAAAGTAATGTTTAAAATTCTCCAGGCCAGGATTCAGCAATATGTGAACCATGAACTTCCAGATGTTCAAGCTGGATTTAGAAAAGTCAGAGGAACCAGAGATCAAATTGATAACATCTGCTGAATCATCAAAAAAGCAAGAGTTCCAGGAAAAAAAAAATCTATTTTTTACTTTACTGACTGTGCCAAAGCCTTTGACTGTGTTAATCACAACAAACTGTTGATAATTTGGAAAGAGATAGGAATACCAGACCACCTGACCTGCCTCTTGAGAAGCCCATATACATGTCAGGAAGCAACAGTTAGAAGTGGACATGGAACAACAGACTGGTTCCAAATAGGAAAAGGAGTATGTCAAGGCTGTATATTGTCACCCTGCTTATATAACTTATAGGCAGAGTACCCATGAATAATGCTGGGCTGGAAGAAGCAAAAGCTGGAATCAAGTTTGCTGGGATGCAGATGACACCACCTTTATGGCAGGAAGTGAAGAATTGAAGAGCCTCTTGATGAAAGTGAAAGAAGAGAGTGAAAATGTTGGCTTAAAGAAGAAGTGGACATGGAACAACAGACTGGTTCCAAATAGGAAAAGGAGTACATCAAGGCTGTATATTGTCACCCCGCTTATATAACTTATAGGCAGAGTACCCATGAATAATGCTGGGCTGGAAGAAGCACAAGCTGGAATCAAGATTGCCGGGATGCAGATGACACTACCTTTATGGCAGGAAGTGAAGAACTCAAGAGCCTCTTGATGAAAGTGAAAGAAGAGAGTGAAAATGTTGGCTTAAAGCTCAATATTCAGAAAACGAAGATGCCATGATCTTCGTTTTCTGAATATTGGTCCCATCACTTCATGGCAAATAGATGGGGAAACAGTGTCTGACTTTATTTTTATGAGCTCCAAAATCACTGCAGATGGTGATTGCAACCATGAAATTAAAAGATGTTACTCCATGGAACTAGAGTTATGACCAACCTAGGCAGCACATTAAAAAAGAGACATTACTTTGTCAACAAATGTCTGTCTAGTCAAGGCTATGGTTTTTCCAGTAGTCATGTAATTTTTTTTTTTTTTCTCGTTAATTATCTGAGTAATTAGAAGGTTTGTGTTATAAATTCTTTCTTGGTTTTCATTAATATTTATTATTGCATAAGAATCTTTACTCTTCTTGCCTGTTGGAAGAATGTTTGACATGCATCAGGTACTTAGAGGCTCAGTTATACCCTTTAGCTCTGATTTGAAGTTGTCCATGGCAAGGCTAGACCTGTCCTAAATTGCAGGAGGAGGAGGAGAGGCATATGTGCACCATCTTCTCACCCTGCAGCTTGCACTGTAGGCTCTGTGACATTCATAATGGCAGCTGCAAAGATTTGAAACACCTGGACATGTGTGGTCAGACCATAAGCCATCATGGATGGTGGTGACCATTATAGGGGCAGAGAAGGCTCCTGCCACATTCAGAAGCCCTGGAAGGAATGGAATGGAGCCCCCTGGTCTAGAGCATGATGATGCCCACCATGGGGACCCTTAGATGACTTCGAACACTGTGACAGGCTCAGGGCAATACGTGTTCACTGGTCCCCATTAGGGCTTCCCTGATAGCTCAGATGGCAAAGAATCTTCCTGCAATGCAAGAGACCGGGGTTCAATCCCTGGATTGGGAAGATCTCTGGAGAAGGGAATGGCAACCCAGTCCAGTATCCTTGCCATGGATGGTGGTGACCATTATAGGGGCAGAGAAGGCTCCTGCCACATTCAGAAGCCCTGGAAGGAATGGAATGGAGCCCCCTGGTCTAGAGCATGATGATGCCCACCATGGGGACCCTTAGATGACTTCGAACACTGTGACAGGCTCAGGGCAATACGTGTTCACTGGTCCCCATTAGGGCTTCCCTGATAGCTCAGATGGCAAAGAATCTTCCTGCAATGCAAGAGACCGGGGTTCAATCCCTGGATTGGGAAGATCTCTGGAGAAGGGAATGGCAACCCAGTCCAGTATCCTTGCCTGGAGAATCCCATGGACAGAGAGGAGACTGGCAGGCTACAGTCCAGTGGGTTGTAATGAGTGAGCTAAGACTGAGTGACTAACGCACACAGACACACACTAATCCCATGGACACAGGAGCCTGACTTTGCAAAGATTTGGATATGACTGAATCACACACACACACACTCACACAGAGTCCCCACTGAACTCTGACAGGCTCAGAGTACATATTACCACATATTTACTAAAATGCTGTGTTTCTCAAAACTTTGAGCACAATTTAAAAGCATCTAGTTAATTTTCAATGACCATATACCTCTTGTCACTCAACTATTCCAAAACATTAAACATAGTAATTCTTGCTGTAAGTTGTTATTCTTTTCTCATCTTCCTTTCCATTCCTCTAAGTCCTTTGCCAGGACTTCTCTACTCAGCAGCCAATAAGCAGGGTGACATTATACAGTCTTTCCCTATTTGTAACAAGTCTGTTGTTCCATGTCCATTTCTAACTGTTGCTTCCTGAACTGCATATAGGTTTCTCAAGAGGCAGGTCAGGTGGTCTGGTATTCCCATCTCTTTCAGAATTTTCCACAGTTCATTGTGATCCACACAGTCAAAGGCTTTGCAATAGTCAATAAAGCAGAAATAGATGCTTTTTTTTCTGGAACTCTCTTGCTTTTTCTATGATCCAGCAGATGTTGGCAATTTGGTACTTGGTTCCTCTGCCTTTTCTAAAACCAGCTTGAACATCTGGAAGTTCACGGTTCACATTTTGCTGAAGCCTGGCTTGGAGAATTTTGAGCATTACTTTACTAGCGTGTGAGATGAGTGCAATTATGCAGTAATTTCAGCATTCTTTGGCATTGCCTTTCTTTGTGATTGGAATGAAAACTGACCTTTTCCAGTCCTGTGGCCACTGCTGAGTTTTCCAAATTTGCTGGCATATTGAGTGCACCACTTTCACAAAATATCTTTCAGGATTTGAAATAACCCAACTGGAATTCCATCACCTCCACTAGCTTTGTTCGTAGTGATGCTTTTGAAGGCCCACTTGACTTCACATCCCAGGATGTCTGACTCTAGGTGAGTGATCACACGGTGGTGATTATCTTGGTCGTGAAGATCTTTTTTCTACAATTCTTCTGTGTATTCTTGCCACCTCTTCTTAATATCATCTGCTTCTGTTAGGTCCATACCATTTTTGTTCTTTATCGAGCCCATCTTTGCATGAAATGTTCCCTTGGTATCTCTCATTTTCTTGAAGAGATCTCTAGTCATTACCATTATGTTGTTTTCATCTATTTCTTTGCACTAATCACTGAAGAAGGCTTTCTTATCTCTTCTTGCTATTCTTTGGAACTCTGCATTCAAATGCTTATATCTTCCTTTTCTCCTTTGCTTTTCGCCTCTCTTCTTTTCAAACCTGTCTGTAAGGCCTCCCCAGACAGCCATTTTGCTTCTTTTGCATTTCTTTTCCATGGGAATGGTCTTGATCTCTGTCTCCTGTATAATGTCACGTACCTCCATCCATAGTTCGTCAGGCACTCTATCAGATCTAGTCCCTTAAAACTATTTCTCACTTCCACTGTATAATAAAAACAAAGTGTTTCTCAGCCTTGCAGGCTACTTCAGAAATTAGATCCCAATTTTTTCTTTAACAGTTCAACCATTATATCACTTACTTAAACATTACCCAAGCTGTATCCTTTTGCTGGTTAACAGAACGTCCTGAAGCCATGGAGACCCTACAGAGCTTCCTGGCAAAGATCCCAGCCTTAGGGCATGCTATGGGTATCCATCCAAACTATGGGCATGCCCAATGACATACATCCCTTTTTCCTTTTTGCCCATGAAAACCAGGGATCTGAGCTAGGAGTATTAGCCCAACAGCTTGTTGATGATCACCATCCAATAAGATGTGTATAAGAGACAGATGCACAACTGGGTGTTGCTTTCACTTTGGCTCCATCCCTTCATTCTCTCTGGACTTATTTCTCCACTGATCTCCAATAGCATATTGGGCACCTAATGACCTGGGGAGTTCCTCTTTTGGTATCCTATCATTTTGCCTGTTCATACTGTTCATGGGGTTCTCAAGGCAAGAATACTGAAGTGGCTTGCCATTCCCTTCTCCAGTGGACCATGTTCTGTCAGCCCTCTCCACCATGACCCGCCTGTCTTGGGTTGCCCTGCAGGCATGGCTTCATTTCACTGAGTTAGACAAGGCTGTGGTCCTAGTGTGATTAGATTGACTAGTTTTCTGTGAGTATGGTTTCAGTATGTCTGCCCTCTGATTCCCTCTTGCAACACCTACCATCTTACTTGGGTTTCTCTTACCTTGGGTGTGGGGTATTTCTTCACAGCTGCTTCAGCAAAGCACAGCTGCTGCTCCTTACCTTGGACAAGGGTTATCTCCTTACTGCTGCCATTCCTGACCTTCAACGTAGGATAGCTCCTCTAGGCCCTCCTGCGCCTGTTGTAGCCACCAACCCTTGGGTTGCTCCTCCCTTCCGCCGGCCCTGGCCTTGGGCGTGGGTGGCTTCTACTAGCTGCCGCCCCTGGCCTCAGGCTCAGGCTCAGGGTGGCTCCCCGGGGTCACCGCCCCTGGCCTTAGCTCAAGGTGGCTTGTCCCAACTGCCCCTGACCTCAGACGCAGGGTGTCTCCTCCCGACTGCCCCTGACCTTGGATGTGAGGTGTCTCCTCCCAGTCGCCACTGGCCTCGGACGTGGGGTAGCTCCACCCAGCCCCTGCCCTGACCTCGGATGCGGGGTGTCTCCTCCCGGCCGCCCCTGACCTCGGACGCGGGCTGTCTCCTCCTGGCCGCCACTGGCCTCGGATGTGGGGTAGCTCCACCCAGCTGCCGCCTTGACCTCGGATGCCGGGTGTCTTCTCCTGGGCCGCCAGTGACCTCGGACGCAGGGTAGCTCCTCTCGGTCGCAGGGTAGCTCCTCTCGGTTGCCACCCTGACCTCAGCACAGGGTAGCTCCTCTCGGCCGTTCCTGCACCGTCGCAGCCTGGCACTCTAGGCTTCTGGCCCCGACTTCAGACTTGAGGCAGCTCCTCCTGGCCGCTCATAGTGTGCTGGCCCGGCTCTCGCCCGCGCACTATGCGCGGTCCACTGCGAGAGCCGGGCTGGCGCACTACGATTATACAGTGGAAGTGACAAATAGATTCAAGGGATTAGATTTGATAGACCTTGAAGAATTATGGAGTGAGGTTTGTGACATTTCACAGGAAATGGTTGTCTGAGAAGGCCTTACAAATACCAGGGAAAAGAACAGAAGCAAAAGGCAAAGGAGAAAAGGAAAGATACGTCTATTTAAATGCAGAGTTGCAAAGAATAGCAAAAAGAGATAAGAAAGCCTTCCTCAGTGATCAATGCAAAGAAATAGAGGAAAACAATAGAATGGGAAAGACTAGAGATCTCTTCAAGAAAATTAGAGATACCAAGGGACTATTTCATCCAAAGATGGCCACAGTAAAGGACAGAAATGGTATGCATTTGACAGAAGCAGAAGATATCAAGAAGAAGTGACAAGGATACACAGAAGAGCTATACAAAAGAGATCTTAATGACCCAGATAACCATGATTGTGTGGTCACTCACTTAGAGCCAGAAATCTTGGAGTGCAAAGTAAAGTGAACCTTGGGAAGCCATCACTACAAATAAAGCTAGTGGAATTCAGCTAAGCTATTTCAAATACTAAAAGATGATGCTGTTAAAGTGCTGCACTCTATATGCCAGCAAATTTGGAAAACTCAGCAGTGGCCACAGGACTGGAAAAAGTCAGTTTTCATTCCATTCCCAAAGAAAGGAAATGCCAAAGAATTTTCAAACTATTGCACAATTGCACTCATTGCACATGCTAGCAAAGTAATGCTCAAAATTCTTCAAGCTAGGCTTCAATAGTATGTGAACTGAGAACTTCCAGATGTTCAAGTTGGATTTAGAAAAGGCAGAGAAACCAGAGATCAAATTGCCAACATCCCTTGGATCATAGAAAAAGCAAGAGAATTCCAGAAAAACATCTACTACTTCTTCATGTGGATTACAATGAACTGTGGAAAAGTCTTCAAGAGATGGGAATGCCAGACAAGCTGACCTGCCTCCTGAGAAAGCTGCATGCAAGTCAGGAAGCAAGGGTTAGTACCGGACATGGAAAAATGGACTGGATCCAAATTGGGAAACAAGTATGTCAAGATCGTATATTTTCACCCTGATTATTTAACTTATATGTAGAATGCATCATGTGAAATGCCAGGCTGCATGAGGCACAAGAAGAAATCAAGATTGCTGGGAGAAATATCAATAACCTCAGATATGCAGATGACACCAGCTTTATGGCAGAAAGCAAAGAGAAGCTAAAGAGCCTCTTGATGAAACTGAAAGAGGAGAGTGAAAAAGCTGACTTAAAACTCAACATTCAAAAGACCAAAATCATGGCATCTGGTCCCATCACTTCATGGTAAAGAGATGGGGAAGCAATGGAAACAGTGACAGATTTTATTTTCTTGGGCTCCAAAATCACTGCGGATGGTGACTGTAGCCATGATATTAAAAGACGTTTGCTCCTTGGAAGAAAACTGTGACAAAACTAGACAGCATATTTAAAAGCAGAGACATTACTTAGTCAACAAATGTCCATCTAGTCAAAGTTGTGGTTTTTCCAATACTCTTGTATGGATGTGAAAGTTGGACCATAAAGAAAGCTGAGTGCAGAAGAGCTGATGCTTTTGAACTATTTTGTTACAGAAGACTCTTGAGAGTCCCTTGGACTGCAAGGAAATCCAACCATTCAATCCTAAAAGAAATCAGTCCTGATTATTCATTGGAAGGACTGATGCTGAAGCTGAAATTCCAGTATTTTGACCACCTGATGGGAAGAGGTAACTCATTGGAAAAGACCCTGATGCTGGGAAAGATTGAAGGCAGGAGAAGAAAGTGATGGCAGAGGATGAGATGGTTGGATGGCATCACTGACTCAATGGACCTGAGTTTGAGCAAGCTCTGGGAATTGGTGATGGACAGGAAAGCCTGGCTTGTTGCAGTCTATGAGGTCAGTCACAAAGAGATATGACTGAGCACTTAACTGAACTGACAGGACTAATTCAGACCATTTTATGGCAAGTTACTGTTATAATGCCAAAGTTTTATCATACTTACCTGTGTAACAAAGCATTTCTGGAATTTCCCAATTTAAGCCCAGCATTCTGCATGCCACCTGGAAGCATACTCATTTTTAACCTGCCACTATGTTCCTGAATCTGTTTATCAACCCTGATTTTTCTCTCAGCACTGATAAGAAAACATTATGCAGATGTCTTGAATTAGTTTTAAGTTGTAATTGACAGAACACTTGAACTTGACTGAAAAGATAAACACTAAATTGTATTTTTACCCTTTTTTATATGTTATTGGCATTTCTGTAAATGTTTAGAGGAGAAAAATCACAACCATTGAGTAGTTTTTTATTTAAATCATGGAGGCTAGTTATTTGTTTAATTCTAAATATTAATTTGAAAAGTTTTACACCAAAAAGTTCAAATTTTCATAATAAACCAACTTTACCTATTTTATTTTCTACTTGAATGTGAAATGTAACCTGTCTCTTATACACATCTAGATGTGTATAAGAGACAGATATTAAATATTAAAAAATTTAACAGACTTGAAATTTATATTTACCTATAATAATGAATAATTTATTATTACTTGGTTGTATATGCATTGTTTATCCTTAATTTTACACTCCTTTATCAAAGTTTACTACAATTGCTCCAACAAATTAATTTGAAGAAATTTAAGAAAGAAATCATAAGTTAATTATATTTTCTAGTTACTGAGGACTATTTTGAAGAAAGAAGCACTTTTGTTATTATGCCATTGATAGGAAATATGTAACTTTGTATTACTTTTATATAGTGCATACCAAAAACAAAACAAAAACAATACTAGCCCAAACAACTGAAAGTGCGTTCTTTTGCTTATTCAGTTCTTATATTTACCAGCAAAATATTTTTAACATTGTTGTTTCCATTAGCATAGCATTTAAGCATAATAACATTTGATTTGTGCCTTAATTTATTTACAGATCACCTGACTTGCTTTCTAAAATAGATAAACTAACCAACCAGTCAATCAACCAGATAAGTATTACCCTGGTACCATAATTTTTCTCTGCTCTGACTTCTCTTTTAATAATTTTGTACTCAATTGAACCAAAATAAAGGGAACATATTTTCTACATTGTGACACGTTAATGGATTTTTTTGACAAATATTATCTCTAAATATAAACTTCAAATGTTTTCTTTTTACACTGCTGATGAGCAGAGCACAGAGTATTTAAAATATCATACCCCAGTACTGCCAGGCTGGGTTGTTCTTGATCAGTGTTTCAGGCATACTAGATGTACTTGGATATTTGAAATATTGGTTTACTTTTTTCCTTGTTTTTAGATATTGAGGACTTTGAAAAAATAGTGACCATTTTTAATATTTTTTAAAAAAATTTCTGTTTAACACTATTATAGAAACCCTTTTTTTAATAAAATAATATTATAACATAGTTGAACTATTACCTGAACCATTATATATACATAAGAAAGACATTTTAATAGAATTAAATGGTATAAGCTTACAAGTGTAGATGGGCTAATGGATCTCAATTTTCATGCTGTTCTAATTGATGGTTTCAGTTTGAACCCCTCTTTTGTATTCAGAATCTGTTTTTATAATATCAATAGGAAAGATTGTCATAATGATAGAAGCAGGATTAAGTTCAAGGTGGTAGAATAAAAATGAAGCATTTTCCATTCCTGTCATAAAATAATAGGAATCAAAGTATAAATAGATCAAATCAACATTAATTAGAATGTATTTTGGAGTCTTCAAAGAAAATATGTTACTGTATTGGAGAAGGAAATGGCAACCCACTCCAGTATTCTTGCCTGGAGAATCCCCTGGACGGAGGAGCCGGTTAGGCTACAGTCCATGGGGTCGCAAAGAGTCGGATACGACTGAACGACTTCACTTCAAAGAAAATATGTTACTGTATAGGTCTTAAAACACAAGTAGCAGAGATGAAAAGAATTTCAGTGGAAGGAATGGTTAAGTTTTCATGGGGTGAATAATCATAGCTGATTTTAAGAGGTGTGGGTGAAAGATGTGTTTGAAGTCAAAGATCTACATTGCAGAGTACTAGAAGATGAACTCTAGATAGCTATGTTTGGAAAAGATTAAAAGCCAATCTTAAGCATTTCTGTCTATCCCATTTAAAAAGATCAGTACATGATAAAAAAAAAATAACTATGAAATACTATTAGTGAGGATATTTTGAAGGATGAAAATTGTTGAATAAAGAAGACCATTTGGAAACTATATGGACATTAAAGTTTAGCTATTTAGGACTGGAATTAGGGCTTGTAGTACTGAAAACTGAAAATAATTGCCACATTACTACTTTATTTTGTTTTATGCCTGAGAAATTATCTTTAAGGTTAAAAAATTACTAATTTGATATGAGTAAAGAAAATGGTATTTATATAATATTCAAGTTATTACTAGCTGTCGTAGCTCAATAGGTAAAGAATCTGCCTGCAATGCAGGAGACCTGGGTTCGATTCCTGGGTTCGATTACTGGGTCGGGAAGATCCCCTGGAGAAGGAAATGACAATCCACTCCAGTATTCTTGCCTGGAAAATCCCATGGACAGAGGAGCCTGGCAGCTACAGTGTATGGGGTCACAATAGTAAGACATGACTTAGTGACTAAACCACCATAATAAATAAAACCAAATGTTTATAATAAACAAAATCAAATGAAATGTTATTTTACACTCAAACAATTGTTCAGGTGTTACTGATGAGTGAGTGACTTTCTTCAACATGATAACTTAGGTTTACATATTTTTTCTCTCATTAAGGCCTTGGAGATCTCTAAATTCATCCTGTAGAAAGGTAAAGGAAGTGTGGAAAAGATGCAATGTTTCTTTAAACCTCAGTTCACAGTGATATACATATATTATTTTCATTCATATACCAATAGAATGTGTTCTAGATGGAAGGAGAACGGGAGATATATTGTGTGGTTGGGCAGTTATGGAAAGGGGAAGTAAGAATTTTGGTGGCTAGCAAGTCATCACTACTACAGAGACCATCCAACAGAAACGTTAGCCAAATATCTCAGTTTACATGGCAAATATCTCAGTTTACATAACCATTGACAAGAATCCAGATGACATAACTCCAGTCATTGATTTACTCATTTTGTTATGTTTTCATCGCTTTCAGTTTAGTCAAGGCACTGTGCTAGGTGCTATGGATAATTTGTTGAGACACCACAAAAATCACATTCAAGCTGAATGGCTACTCTGCTTTATCATATTAAGTTATATGATTACAATGAGTTTGTTCAGAAGCTACAACTCCTAATCCATTGTTTTTTAATTGGTAGCTAAGCTTGCAGATTTGAAATGAGGCAGAAATTATATAAATTAATAGATAACTCCATCACTTAGTGACTCTA
This sequence comes from Cephalophus harveyi, assembly GCA_006410635.1. Lineage (NCBI taxonomy): Eukaryota > Metazoa > Chordata > Mammalia > Artiodactyla > Bovidae > Cephalophus > Cephalophus harveyi. The sequence goes on along the minus strand of SJYT01029174.1, from coordinate 590,487 downwards.
TGGCTGTAAGTACTTTGTTTATAATGTTTATGGCTCATTTTACTTATTTTGAAAACCAAAATAATGCTAATAATTGCTGTATTAATTCATTTATTCAATAAGAATCTATTGAGCCATGAACACCTGTGGCATGCTAAGTTCTGAGGATATGTGAGAAAATGATACAACCTAAGTATCTTGTTTCTTAAGCACTTTCCAAGCATCACAGTGGTAAAGAATATGCCTACCAATGCTGAAGACTCAGGAGACAGTGGGTTTAATCCCTACGTCAGGAAGATACTCTGGAGGAGGAAGAAATAGAAACAGGCTCCAGTATTCTTGCTTATAGAATGCCTTTGACAGAGGATCCTGGTGGGCTATAATCCATGGGGTTGCAAAGAATCAGACATGACTGAACATGCATGCATGCAGACAGCCATCTAAGTTCTTAGTGCTTAAATTACAGATTAAGTTGGAGAAGGAAATGGCAACCCACTCTAATATTCTTGCCTGGAGAATTCCATGGACAGATGAGCCTGGTGGGTTATATTCCATAGAATCACAAAGAGTTGAACACAACTGAACGACTAACACTATAGATGAAGTATCAGGTGTTGTTATTATCAGGTGTTGTTAAAATGAATCACAGCAAAGGATACAGAGAATGCCAACCTCTTGAAAGGTTGATGTTTTAAATAGGGTAGTCATGAAAGGCCTCTCTGGTTAGTTGACATGTGAGCATAAATCAAAAGGAAAAAGAGAACAATTCATGCAGTAAATTGGAAAAAAAAATTCAAGCAAAGCATGAAGCAGGTACAAATATTATAAAACAAAGATGTTCTTAATATGTTTAAAGAACAGGGAGGATGCTGAAGTTTTGACACTGAAGATAGGAGAATAGGTACTGACAAAGAAGGACTCATCATTTCCCTCAGCTTGACTAAACTTTGGACAGGCTTCTTTCTGACCCTAGGTCCATGACCCCCCTTTTCTAAAAGCATTTATTTTAGAAAATTTATGACTATAAATTCTCTCTGTTCTTCTTTGATATATATGTAAATTTTCTCCCAGTGTCGTGCCAGTTTTACAATCCAGGGAATGTCTTCCTCAAGGACAGGGGAAACCATCTCTTTGAAATGTAAACATTGAAATAGATAGCACCCCTCTCTCCCAGACTCTGTGGGAGGGTAGCAGTCTGGTTCTGGTAAGCACAGTGCTCCAAGTTTAAAAAAAAAAAAAAACTATCACGAAGCCAGAGGGATAGGTAAAATTTTGTATTTCTATTGTAAGGCCAATTAAAAAACATGACCAATGATTTCCCCATCCCCACTGCTCTAGGGAATCTTTGCTTCATTTAAGTTACAGATCTTTTTATCAGTTAATAAAGAGCAGGTGGAGACCATTTTACATTATAAGCTCCTATGTCCATGGGCAGCAGCCGAGAGTGCCAGGCTGCGACGGTGCAGGAACAGCTGAGAGGAGCCACCCCGTGTCCAAGGTCAGGGACAGTGGTCGGGAGGAGCCACCCCACGTCCGAGGTCAGGGAGGCAGCCGGGAAGAGCCACCCCGCATCTGAGGTCAGGAGCGACGGTCTGGAGGAGCCACCCTGTGTACAAGGCCAGGGTCGATGGCCAGGAAGAGCAACCCATGTCCAAGGAGCGGTGGCTGCACTGGCACAGGAGGGCCTAGAGGAGCTATCCCATGTTGAAGGTCAGGAAGGGCAGCAGTGAGGAGATACCCTTTGTCCAAGGTAAGGAGCAGCAGCTGAGCTTTGCTGGATCAGCTGTGAAGAGATACCCACGCCCAAGGTAAGAGAAACCCAAGTAAGATGGTAGGTGTTGCAAGAGGGCAGACACACTGAAACCATACTCACAGATCCTTAGGACAGCCCATCATAAATAGGAAACAAGTTATTAGGAATCAATCCTGCTGCCAGGCACACTTACCATTGTTAAGTTATGAGGCCATTCAAGGACTGACATTGTAGAGGCAAAAGGAGACTCTAGACGAGCACACCTTCAAAGCAGCAACCTCTCAAATTATCAACGACCAACTAGCCTCTTCTTTTCCTTTTCAGCTTCCCAGTAACCTCACTAACATGTTATTAAGGTTTCAGAGAACCTCACCAGACAAAGACAGAAACACCTGTATACAGAAAGAAGATTCAGCTNCACACCTTCAAAGCAGCAACCTCTCAAATTATCAACGACCAACTAGCCTCTTCTTTTCCTTTACAGCTTCCCAGTAACCTCACTAACATGTTATTAAGGTTTCAGAGAACCTCACCAGACAAAGACAGAAACACCTGTATACAGAAAGAAGATTCAGCTCTAACAGAGAGCTGTGAAAGTGAAAGTGAAGTCGCTCAGTCGTGTCCGACTCTTTGCGACCCATGGACTGTAGCCCACCAAGCTCCTCCGTCCATAGGATTTTCCAGGCAAGAATACTGGAATGGGTTGCCATTTCCTTCTCCAGGGAATCTTCCCGACCCAGGGATCGAACCCAGGTCTCCCACATTGCAGGCAGACGCTTTAACCTCTGCACCACCAGGGAAGCCCAACAGAGAGCTGTGGATAGGCCAAATGGGAAGCCTATCCTTTTGTTTGAGGCTCAATACCCTGTTTTATAATACACTCATGAGTTAACTCTTTGGGAACCAGATAACGTGGTGTTATGGGGTAAACAATATTTTTGTCAAATTTCTTTAACATAGTTCAGCAGATCTATTCAGGATGCCACTTGTGTCTAAAATATAACACAGGAAATCCATTACAAAGTTCTCAGGGAAGTTTTCCATTACTTGCAGGCCCTTTTAAAACATGGCAAATTGACTTTATACAGATGTCTCCCTCACAAGGCTATCATTTGCTATTGTCTGCATGTTCTCACACTGGATCCAAACATTCCCATGCAGAAGGACTATGACACAATTGATAGGGGAGCTGCTTTTAGAAAGAGTGAGAAATCCCCTTTTGAGGAATTCCCTCTGAATTAGGTAATGACAGAAGGACCCATTTGACTGGACAAGTTGTTATGGAAATTTGTAAAAATTTGGCCAATTATGTAACATTTCAACAGTGCCTATCACCCCAAGTCTTCTGGGTTTGTTGAAAGGACAAATGGAAGAATTAAAATTCAGTTGGCTATAATTAGGAATATTTATTCCTTACAATCAACTAAGACCCTTCCATTGGTTCTCTTCAACCTCAACTCCTTTGGCTTATTGCAGAGAGCTTATTGCAGAGAGACCAATGAGATTAGATGAAAGACTATATGATCTTATATTTCTTGAGGAAGATATATCATTGCAAGGATTTTATAAAATTATTGACATGTCATCCTAAACTTATTTCTGAAGCTTCTCACAGTTATCTATTCTCAAATGAAGATCAGATATCCCATCACTTACAACCAAGAGGTTTTGTACATTAGGAAAATAAATAAATAATAATTTAAAGAACCCCCTCCAATGTAAATGGAAGGATACTTGTTAGGTTCTTTTGACTAACTCATGCACTTTACAGCTGAAAGGAATTCGTATTTCCCACCTAAAAAGGGCTCCTGCACCAATGTGGTCTATAGAAAGAGCTGCTAGCATCCTGATAATAATGAAAACCAATGCCAGAGTGAGAAGAAAACAGAAGTAGACAACTGATCCAACATGCTTGACCTGACACTTTTGATTGTTCACAACATTTTCTTGGCTTCTTGGACTCTTGCACATGAATCAAATGTCTTCCTATCATAGTCACAATCTTATGCAACTCTTAGAAAGTAATCAACTTGCTGGACTTGTGGTCAGTTACTTGCATCTCTTGTTGTTATTCAGTCGTTCAGTTATGTCCAACTCTTTGGATCCAATGGACTGCAATACACCAGGTTTCCCTCACAGGTTGGCTTGGTAGTGTCATCTCTTTAAGAGTTTTCCACAGTTAACTGTGATCCACACAGTTGAAGGCTTTAACACAGTCAATGAAGCAGAAGTAGATTTCTCTTGGCAATTATCTTGCTTTTTCTATGATCCAATTGGTGTTAGCAAATTGATGTTAGGTTCCTCTACCTTTTCTAAATCTTCTTGGTTCATGTGCTGTTAGTACTTCTCATTTACCTTGATTTTTTTTTTTTTAAGTTAAATTGGTATGATCTGAAGAGTAAATCCATTTAAAAGATTTCTGCACTGGGCGTGCTCCACAGTTCCTTCCTGGCAGGCTTATCCCTTTCTAGAACTTAGAAACCTTATTCCTAGGGCGTTACTGCCATCTAGTGGAAATTATATTAAATGCTCTCTCAAGGCAAATTTTCTTCCCTGCTTTCTCTCCCACCACTCTAATCAGCCATGCATTTCTTTTTCTGTTCCTCTACCTGATAGCTGCCTCCAGTGCGCCCAGAATAGAAAATGTTTGGTCAGTCACTAGGGCCATCTTTGAAATATAGGACATAGTGCCAATCAGACAGTTCAGTCGCTCAGTCACGTCCGACTCTTTGAGACCCCAAAGACCGCAGCACGCCAGGCCTCCCTGTCCGTCACCAACTCCAGGAGTCTACTCAAACTCATGTCCATCGAGTTGGTGATGCCATCCAACCATCTCGTCCTCTGTTGTCCCCTTTTCCTCCCGCCTTCAATCTTTCCCAGCATTAGAGGCTTTTCAAATGAGTCAGTTCTTCACATGAGGTGGCCAAAGTATTGGAGTTTCAGCTTCAGCAACAGTCCTTCCAATGAATAGTCAGGACTGATTTCCTCTGGGATGGACTGGTTGAATATCCTTGCAGTCCAAGGGACTCTCAAGAGTCTTCCCCACATCACAGTTCAAAAGCATCAATTCTTTGGCATTCAGCTCTCTTTATGATCCAAATCTTACATCCATACATGACTACTGGAAAAACCATAGCCTCGACTAGACGAACTTTTGTCGGCAAAGTAATGTCTCTGCTTTTTAATATACTGTCGAGGTTGGTCATAACTTTTCTTCCAAGGAGCAAGTATCTTTTAATTTCATGACTGTAGTCACCATCTGCAGTGATTCTGGAGCCCCCCAAAAAATAACGTCTGTCAGTTTCCACTGTTTCCCCATCTGTTTGCCATGAGGTGATGGGACTGGATGTCATGATCTTCATTTTCCGAATGTTGAGCTTTAAGCCAACTTTTTCACCTTCCTCTTTTACTTTCATCAAGAGGCTCTTTAGTTCTTCACATTCTGCCATAAGGGTGGTGTCATCTGCATATCTGATGTTATTGATATTTCTCCCAGCAATCTTGATTCCAGCTTGTGCTTCATCAAGCCCAGCGTTTCTCACGATATACTCCGCATATAAGTTAAATAAGCACAGTGACAATATACAGCCTTGATGTACTCCTTTCCCAGTTTGGAACCAGTCTGTTGTTTCATGTCCAGTTCTAACTGTTGCTTCCTGACCTGCATACAGATTTCTCAGGAGGCAGAACAGGTGGTCTGGTATTCCCATCTCTTTCAGAATTTTCCACAGTTTATTGTGATCCACACAGTCAAAGGCTTTGGCATAGTCAATAAAGCAGAAAGAGATGTTTTTCTGGAACTCTCTTGCTTTTTCCATGATCCAG
>SJYT01029174.1:477866-583661 GCA_006410635.1 Cephalophus harveyi | reverse complement strand
TGACTGTATAGAGCTTCTCCATCTTTGGCTGCAAAGAATATAGTCAATCTGATTTTGGTGTTGACCATCTGGTGATGTCCATGTGTAGAGTCTTCTCTTGTGTTGTTGGAAGAGGGTGTTTGCTATGACCAGTGCGTTCTGTTGGCAAAACTCTATTAGCCTTTGCCCTGCTTCATTTTGTACTCCAAGGCCAAATTTGCCTGTTACTCCAGGTGTTTCTTGACTTCCTACTTTTGCATTCCAGTCCCCTATAATGAAAATAACATCTTTTGGGGGTGTTAGTTCTAGAAGGTCGTGTAGGTCTTCATAGAACCATTCAACTTTAGCTTCTTCAGCATTACTGGTTGGAGCATAGGCTTGGATTACTGTGATATTGAATGGTTTGCCTTGGAAACAAACAGAGATCATTCTGTCGTTTTTGAGATTGCATCCAAGTACTGCACTTCGGACTCTTTTGTTGACTGTGATGGCTACTCCATTTCTTCTATGGGATTGTTGCCCACAGTAGTAGATATAATGGTCATCTGAGTTAAATTTACCCATTCCAGTCCATTTTAATTCACTGATTCCTAAAAGTTCGATTTTCACCCTTGCCATCTCCTGTTTGACCACTTCCAATTTGCCTTGATTCATGGACCGAACATTCCAGGTTCCTATGCAATATTGCTCTTTATAGCATTGGACTTACAGCCAACAGGACAACAATATTTCTACTCAGTCAAAAGTGATTTGGCAGAACCACATGTAAGAGAAAATTAAATTTTAAAAATATTTATGTTAATAAAAAATAATTTTAAAAAGTGAAAAACAAAATATATATGGTATGCTACCTTTTATAAGAAAGAAGGTAAAATTTTAAAATATGTGCTTACAGTAATTCCCTGAAGATCCAATGGTTAGCGGCACTTTCACTACCATGGCCCAGGTTCAATCCCTGTTTGCAGAACTAAAGTCCTACAAGCTGTAGGGTTCAGCCAAAAAAAAAAAAAAAATGTGCTTGCATTGTTGTAAATCAATTGTATCTCAATCAACCTGGAGGAAATACATTTGCTTATTTTTGCAAAATGAAATGCAGAAAGGATAAATAAGAAACTAATGGGATTGGTTACCTAAAGAGAAAAGAAAGAAATGAATAGAAAAGATATAGAAAACAATGGAACTACTCTGATTATATATTTGATTTTTGAATCCTGTAAACATTTATATTTTTTAAAGATAAAATTAAACCAACAGATTGCAGGAACTCTAAATTGAACAGAAACAAATCAACCTGAGCATGAGCACATCAATAATATGAATACTTACAAGAAGAAAAAACTATTACAAATAATTTTCAAATATAAAACTAACTTTCCACCTTTAGGGAACATTCTAAGGATAGTGAGAACTGTGAGAAAATCTTGAACCTGGTAAGTTTATTGTTGACAGCAGTAGTAATTCTGAATCTAGTTTTGAGTGTATTTTAAAATGCCAAACAAATATATTGATATTGTTGGAAACAAGTTTTCCAGGAGAGATTTTTTTTAAGTCATGGAATGGGAAAGAAGATGCAAACCATAAGGCACTGGATTAAGAAATTGGTGGTATTATTACAAATCCATGTTTTTTAAAAGTACTTATTTCCACCTATATGGGAATAGAATCTAAAAAAGAGTAGATATATGTATGAGTGAAGTGAGTGAAATCTCTCAGTCATGCCCGACTCTTTGCAACCCTGTGGACTGTAGCCCACCAGACTCCTCAGTCCATGGGATTCTCCAGGCAAGAATACTGGAGTGGGTTGCCATTTCCTTCTCCAGGGGATCTTCCCGACCCAGGGATCGAACCCAGGTCTCCTGCATTGCAGGCAGACGCTTTAATCTCTGAGCCACGAGGAAAGCCCAATATATGTATACTCCAATAAAAATATTTTTTAACTTGCAGGCATCAAATATATAATAAAAGAAATTTAAGTATGTATTTCCTAGGTTTGTCTGTTAAAAGAGCTTAGAAGCAATGAGTCTCCTGTAACAGGAGTACACCTTATATCCTGATCTCAGTGTCCAAATGCCACAGTCCAATGGAAGGAAGCAGGGTTCCGTGATTAAATAACTGACTCCAAGCTGAGTCAGGGTAATCCTGGAACATAGTCTCATTTCAGAGCATAAGAATGTGCTCAAAGGCTGATCATTCTTGTTGTTATTTAGTCACTAAGTCGTGTCCAACTCTTCTGTGACCCACTGGGCTCCTCTGTCCATGGGATTCTCCAGGCAAGAATACTGGAGTGGATTGCCATTTACTTCTCCAGGGGATCTTCCTGACCCAGGTATGGAACCTGTGTCTCCCACACTGGCAGGTGGCTTCTTTACTAAGTCACCAGGGAAGCCCCTCAAAGGCTGAAGGGGACATGCAAAAGGACACAGAAGCCAGCCAAGATAGACAGCAGAAAATAATTACACATTAAACTCTTTGAAAACCCATGAGTGTATACCCATCCTCAAAAAGAAAGGAAAAAAGAAATGAATGCCAATGAATGCATGCAGAAGGAATAATAAAAACGAAAGATTATTATTCTAGAACCACCATCGAAATAATAGATTCAGGCAGGAATGATTAAAGCATGCTAAAATCATTCAGTGAAACAGTGGNATGAATGCCAATGAATGCATGCAGAAGGAATAATAAAAACGAAAGATTATTATTCTAGAACCACCATCGAAATAATAGATTCAGGCAGGAATGATTAAAGCATGCTAAAATCATTCAGTGAAACAGTGGGGCATAAAAGAATATTTATACAGTCTGAAAGTGTCACTCCACAGTGATATAGATATGTTACAAAGGAAAATATACCTTTACAACACATCTGGCAGCCAGCACTTTGACTAAGTGATTGAACTTAATTTGGGTAAAAATCAGCAGGCTCCTCCTGATATGACACACTGAGAAGGATTCAGCGTCGTCCCTGTGATATTCCTTCCCAAAATGCCTGGGCTGAATCTATTCTTAAGGAAACATCAGATAAATTCAATTGAAAAACATTCTACAAAACAACTGGCCAGGACTCCAAAAACATCAATGGCACAAAAGACTAAAAGTAACTGGAGAACTGCTCTTGATTAAAGGAGACAAAAAGAGACAGATAATTAAATGCAATGTGTAATCCTTGATTGGCTCTTAGATGATTAAAATACTATGAAAGACATTATTGAAATAACTAGGGACATTTAAATAAGTACTTATCTTAGAAAATAATATTAAATATAATATGAGATCATAGAATTGTATCAATTTTAAATTTCCCATGTGTTATCATTCTATTTTAGCTAGATTAGAGAATGCTCTTTTTAGGTGATACATGATGAAGTCTTTAGGAATAAAATGTCACAATGTCTATAACTATCTCTCAAATGGTTTAGCATGGTCTTGTTCATTAATATGGGCTTCCCAGGTGGCTCAGCAGTAAAGAATCTGCCTGCAATGCAGAAGACGCGGGTTCAGTCCCTGGGTCAGGAAGATCTCCTGGAGAAGGAAATGGCAACCTACTCCAGTATTCTTGTCTGGGAAATCCCATGGACAGAAGAGCCTGGCAGGCTACAGTTCATGGTGCTGCAAAAGAGTCAGACACAACAACCAAACAACAAATGTGCTCAGTTGTTCAGTCATGTCCGATTCTTTGTGATCCCATGGACTATAGCCCACCAAGCTCTTCTGTCCATGGGATTTCCCAGGCAAGAATACTGGAGTAGGTTGCCATTTTCTACTCCAAAACAGTAAACTAACATCCATTAACAAACTAGTGTGTATCTCAAAACTATAAGAGGTCCTAAAAAATGATTCTATGCTTAGGAGAGAATGTCATGATTGGTTGCCATGGTGCCCAGAAGGTTCCTATATATTCTCTGGAGCATGTCATAAGCATGAAACATGTAGACGCGAAAGAGCAAGCTACAAGCTAGAAGATAAAAAGGAAATCCCAGCACCATTAGTTGAGTCAAAACTTTTCTTAGCTAGCTGACCTCCTCCCTTGCAAAGAAATGAGGACAAGATCTGTTATTCTAGTTAATGACGACTAATAGTACTTTTTAAATATTTATTTACTTATTTGGATGCTCGGGGTCTTGGGAACAGCATGCAGGATCTTCAGTCTTCCTTGTGGCATGCAGGATCAATTGCAGCATTTAAACTTTTAGTTGTGGCATGTGGAACCTAGTTCCCTAACCAGAAATCAAATCCAGGCCCCCTGCATTGGGAGTGCAGCGTCTTAGCCACCAGGCCACCAGGGAAGTACTGTGACTAACATTGTAATGAAACAAAAGGCAAGTATGTAGCACATAAAGTGTGTATGTGCTTTAAACTTTCAAGAACTCTGCTCATGCCAGAGTCCACTCAGATGGGTAGGAAATAGCTGTAGAGAAGAGCTCTTTAGAGTAAAGCCACTGTAAAAAATAATAATAATAATAAATACATGGGCAGTGTGAGGAACACTAGTAGAAATGGAAACTATATGAAAGAGTCAAATGAAAATGCTGGATTAAAAAAAAATAATACCAGGAATAAATATTATTTAGATAAGCTTATGACAGCTGAGGGAAAAACTCAATATATGGAGATAGGTCAAGAAATTCCCCCAGCTGAAACACAAAGAATTAAAAAAAGAATGCATAAAAAAACTGTTGGAAAGTGTCAGATGGCCCAGTATATGAGTAACTGGAGCCATAGAGGGAAAGAGTAGAAACTTAGGGCAGAAGAAATATTTGGAGATAATGATAAAAAATTTTCCAAAATTATCAAAGACACCAAACTGTAGATCAAAATTTCATAGAACCCCAAATAAGATAAATTAAATACCATACACACACACATACATGCCACTAGTCTAATTGCTGAAAACTAAAGATAAAGAAAAAATCATGAAGATAGCCAGAAAAAAAAATCAATTACATACAAAAAAAAAAAAAATCTGCTGAGTTTTTCAAATTTGCTGGCATATTGAGTGCAGCCCTTTCACAGCATCATCTTTCAGGATTTAAAACAGCTCAACTGGAATTCCATCACCTCCACTAGCTTTGTTCGTGGTGATGCTTTCTAAAGCCCACTTGACTTCGCGTTCTAGGATGTCTAGCTCTAGGTGAGTGATCACACCATCATGATTATCTTGGTTGTGAAGGTCTTTTTTGTACAGTTCTTCTGTGTATTCTTGCCACCTCTTCTTAATATCTTGTGCTTCTGTTAAGTCTATACCATTTCTGTCCTTTATCGAGCCCATCTTTGCATGAAATGTTCCCTTGGTATCTCTAATTTTCTTGAAAAGATCTCTAGTCTTTTCCATTCTATTGTTTTCCTCTATTTCTTCGTACTGATCACTGAGGTAGGCTTTCTTATCTCTCCTTGCTATTCTTTGGAACTCTGCATTCAGGTGCTTATATCTTTCCTTTTCTCCTTTGCTTTTCGCTTCTCTCTCCACAGCTATTTGTAAGGCCTCCTCAGACAGCCATTTTGCTTTTTTGCATTTCTTTTCCTTGGGAATGTTCTTGATCCCTGTCTCCTGTGCAATATCACGAACCTCCGTCCATAGTTCATCAGGCACTCTCTCTGTCAGATCTAGTCCCTTAAATCTATTTCTCACTTCCATTGCATAATAATAAGGGATTTGATTTAGGTCATCCCTGAGTGGTCTAGTGGTTTCTCCTACTTTCTTCAATTTAAGTCTGAATTTGGCAATAAGGGGTTCATGATCTGAGCCACAGTCAGCTCCCAGTTTTGTTTTTGCTGACTGTATAGAGCTTCTCCATCTTTGGCTGCAAAGAATATAATCAATCTGATTTTGGTGTTGACCATCTGGTGATGTCCATGTGTAGAGTCTTCTCTTGTGTTGTTGGAAGAGGGTGTTTGCTATGACCAGTGCATTCTCTTGGCAAAACTCTATTAGCCTTTGCCCTGCTTCATTCTGTATTCCAAGGCCAAATTTGCCTGTTACTCCAGGTATTTCTTGACTACCTACTTTTGCATCCCAGTCCCCCATAATGAAAAGGACATCTTTTTTGGATGTTAGTTCTAAAAGGTCTCGTAGATCTTCATAGAACCGTTCAACTTCAGCTTTTTCAGCATTACTGGTCAGAGCATAGACTTGGATTACTCTGATATTGAATGGTTGGCCTTGGAAATGAACAGAGGTCATTCTGTCGTTTTTGAGATTGCATCCAAATACTGCAATTCAGACTCTTTTGTTGACCATGATGGCTACTCCATTTCTTCTAAGGGATTCCTGCCCATAGTAGTAGATACAAGGGTCATCTGAGTTAAATTCACCCATTCCAGTCCATTTTAGTTAACTGATTCCTAAAATGCCAGGGTCCAGCCCCGGTGGATCCAGGGTGATTCGAAGGTGGGGACAGAGTCGGCGTTCTAGGAAAAAACTTAATTACAGATATATAGAGAGATTAGAAATGGATAGTATAGTAGGAAAATTAGTGGAGAAAAAGAGGCTGAATAACTTGGTAATTCAGCCAGAAAAACGGGGAGCAAGAAAGAAACGACATGGGGGAACCAGTCTTTCCAGAAACTGATCCCATTTCTTTATTTTTTAGGTTTGCTTATATACCTTTCGTTACACATAGGGATGAATACAGAGTCACGCGGGGGTCAGCAGTCCTGACCTTTATCAAAATCAGGTGCTTTACATAAAAAAAAAGGTCTTAGGGGTTTTACATCATCTTCTGGCCATGAGGCCTGCTGACATTTTACGACCCTTTCTTTCTGATAACCAAAATACTTATTTTTTCCAAGGGTGTTTTTTTCTTAAACCAGGCACCACCCTCCAAATAAAGTTGCATTCCTATAGGGTGAGGGTGTAGTGAGTTACAATCAAGAAAGGAATTTATTTAACCCAAGGTTAACATGATTAATCTTAAAGGATAATACTTATTTCTCCTATATGCTAGTTATATTCATTATAAGAGCAGGGAATATGGAGATTTAGCAGCAAACATCAGCCCAACAAATGAAAACCCTTTCACCAATGTTCCCCTTAAAATCTGTTTAGTCTTAGGATAGTGATAAAGTTACATTTTTACACAGCAAAGACACAGTGATTTATAACAAAATACAGTGATCCATAACAAAAGAGAAAATTCATTAACTAAAAAAGCTAGTATTGCTAACCTTAAAAACTACTATATTTCCTTTTCTATATTCCAAATACATTGATTAATATATTCCTAGGTGCCTAAGGATATGGAGGCCTGTCGGCAATCATTGACTCAACAATGAGAAAAGCCCTATGCTAATTAAGACTCTCAAAATACTCCAAAACTCTCTGTGCTGTTTTTGGTTGAGAGGTAGTAAACAATCATGTGCTAGTGGTGGGAGTATGGATAATCCTGTCACACAAGCTAGTTTGCCAGCAGAGAGGTTTGACCTGAGACACCCTTGTCCCACCCAGGGCAGGGAATTAGCAGCAACTATTGGCACAACAAATGAAAAACCCTTCACCAATATAATTCCTAACCAACCCACTATACTAATAATTTCTGCCTTCCCAAAAGAATTTGCCTTTAGTAAGTCTAAAACATCTCGTGCCTCTCATGGTTGGGAGGCTGTAAACAATCACATGTGGCCCGACGAACCTATACAGGCAGGCTAGATAACCTTCAGAGGTCAGAGGAGTTCGTAAGTCGAAACACTCTTGTCATGCCCAGGAATTTTTATCAACTTGGAGCTGCAAGTTAACTCCTTCTCCGAGAGAAATGGTGATGGGGGCAGAGTCCCCCGTAAAGTCAGAGGTGTAGGTGAGAGCATGAAACAGTAAAGTAGATAAGACTCTGGTTTTGGGGTAGATGCTCGAGAACAGGGGGTTTCCTGAGGCTTGATCACGCCTTTGCGTATGCCAAAGCCTCCTTCCTCATGACCTTTGCCATGGGCAGAGTTCCTCACGCTGGTTCCCGGCAGAGGTTCACTCTTGCCATCTCCTGTTTGACCACTTCCAGTGCCTTGATTTATGGACCTAACATTCCAGGTTCCTATGCAATTTTGTTTTTTACAGCCTCAGGCCTTGCTTCTATCATCAGTCACATCCACAACTGAGTGTTGTTTTTGCTTTGGCTCCGTCTCTTCATTCTTTCTGTAGTTATTTCTCCACTCATCTCTAGTAGCATATTGGGCACCTGCCGACCTGGGGAGTTCATCTTTCAGTGTCCTATCTTTTTGTGTTTTTATACTCTTCATGGGGTCCTCAAGGCAGGACTACTGAAGTGGTTTGCCATTCTCTTCTCCAGTGGACCACATTTTGTCAGAACTTTCCACCAAGACCCGTCCATCTTGGGTGGCCCTACACAGCATGGCTTAGTTTCATTGAGTTAGACAAGGCTGCGGTCCGTGTGATCAGATTGGCTAATTGTCTATGATTGTGGTTTCAGTGTGTCTGCCCTCTGATGCCCTCTCTTAGCGCTTACCGTCTTACTGGGGTTTCTTTTATCTTGGACATGGCTATCTCTTCACAGCTGCTCCAGCACAGTGCAGCCACTGCTCCTTACCTTGGACGTGGGTTATCTCCTCAAGGCTGCCGCTACTAACCTTGGACATTGGGTATCTCCTCTGGGCCACTCGCCACTCCAGCACCGTGCAGCCTCCGCTACTGACCTTGGACAAAGAGTATCTCCTCTCAGCTGCTCGCTGCTCCAGCGCCGCTCATCTCAGCAATAAAAAGGAACACATTTGAGTCAGTTCTAATGAGGTAGATGACCCAAGCCTATTATTACAGAGTGAAATAAGTTAGAAAGATTAATATCATATACTAACACATATTCATGGAATATAGAAAGATGGTACTGATGAATTTATTTGCAAGGCAGCAGTGGAGAAACATGGACGGGGGAGAAACATACTTATGGACAGGGGCAGAGGGAAGGAGAGGATGAAATGTATGGAGAGAGTAACATGGAAACTTACATTACCATGTGTAAAATAGATGTTTTGCAGTATGTCTCAGGGAACTCAAACAGCGGCTCTGTATCAACCTAGAAGGGTGGGATGGGGAGGGAGATGGGAGGGAGAGTGAGGAGACACCTGTGGCTGATTCATGTTGATGTTTTACAGAAAACAACAAAATTCTGTAAAGCAATTATCCTTCAATTAAAAAATAAATAAATTTTTTAAAAAAGAAGAAATTGCCTTTGCAAACACCTTTGTCCAGAATCATGGGCTGTATTCATGTGGATCTGTTTCTCAGCTCTGGTCCATTGATTTGTGTCTCTGTTCTTTAACCCAATGCCATAGCCTCTTTACTACTGTAGGTAAGAATTGTTTGGCTTTTTTAGCCCCTTTGCTATTGTTTTTAGAGTAAGTTTGTCTATATATACAAAAAATATCTTGGAGGGTGGTAGTTTGATCAGAACTGTGTTAAATCTACAGATTAAATGAGAGAAATTGACACCTATACTATGTTGCACTTTCAATTCATGAATGTAATATGCATTTCCACTTAGATCTTTGATTTTTTAAATAGTGGTGTAGTTTTTGGCATACAGATCTTGTACCTGTTCTATTAGATTTATACCTCCATATTTAAAATTTTGGGGAACTATTGTAGTGGCATCTTAAAATTTTGGTTTCCACTTGTTCATTGCTGATATATATGTGATTGATTTTTTTTGTGTGTTTTCCTTATATTTTATAACTTTTTATAATTTTATTTATTCCAGGAGGTTTTGTGTAGATTCTCTGAGATTTCTATGTAGACAATCAAGTTTTCTGCAAATAGGACCTATATTTCAACATACTGTCATTGTTAAGTATGATGTTAGCTGTAAACGTGTCCTTCCTTCTACTTGATTTGGGTTTATTTTGCTCTTTTTTTCGCCTAACTAAGGTAGACACTTAAGATTATTGATTTGAGAATTTTCTTCTTTGCTAATATAAGCATTTAATGCTATAAATTGTCCCCTGAGCTTTGTTAACTGCATTGTACAAATTCTGATGTGTTTTATTTGAAGTAAAAATATTTTCTGGCTTTCCTTGAGATTTTGTCTCTGACCTATGGATTATTTGTAAGTGCCTCATTTAATTTTCCAGTTTTTAGAGATTTTCCTTTTATCTTTCTGCTATTGATTTCCAGTTTAAGTTCATTATGATCAGAGAACATATTTTGTGTTACTTCAGTTGTTTTAAATTTGTTAGGATTTATTTTCTGACCAAGGATAAAGTCTGCCTTGATGAGTATTCTGTGTATACTTGCAAGTACACTGCTCCTATTGGGTGGAGTGTTCTATAAATGACTGACAGTGAGATGCAGTTGGTTGATGGTATTCTATATCCTTGTTGATTTTTGGTCTGCTCATCATATAGATCACTGAGATAAGCGTGTTAAGGTCTCCAACTATCATTAGAGATTTCTGTATTTTTTCTTTCAGTTTTGTTAGATTTCACTTTATGTAATTTAAAGCTCTATTCTGTGCATGCTCATGTAAAGGAGTATTATAATCTTCATGGTGAATGGACCTTTTTATCATTTTATAATGCCACTTTTTATGCCTTGGAGTTTGCTTTGAAGTTTACTTTGTTTGAGATTAATACAGCCATTCCAGCCTTCTCATGATTAATATTTCTGTAATACATCTTTCCCTATCCTTTTACTTGTAACCTACTTATAAAGTTTTTGAAATAAATTTCTTGTAGGTCGCATATAAGTGGATCCTGTTTTTAAAATCCATTTTATAGTCTTTGTCTTTTAATTGGTGTGTTTAGGTGCTTTACAGTTAATATAATTATATATTTGGATTTAGTGTACCATTTTATTGTTTGCTTTCTGTTCTTTTTAATTTTTTTTTTCTTTTTTTACCCCTTTCTGCCTTCTTTTTGGCAGAAGCTAAAACAACTTTTAGTGTTTCATTTAATTTTATTATTTTTTTAAAAATTATATCTCATTCTAGTTTTGGTGTGGGTATGTGTGTTTGCTCTATGGATTATATCTAAATTCTTATAGTCTACTTAGGATAAATGTTTTCCCACTTAAGTGGGGTGTAGAAGACCTTATTACTGTCTGTATATCTTGCCTCTTTTTTTGTTGTATTGTCATATATTATGTCTACATACCTAGAAAACTCCATCAAACAATGCTACAGCTTATGCTTTTAACCACTAAACATTTTAAAGAATTCAAGAAGAGAAAAAATAGTGTATTGTATTTACCCATATGGTTATTAATTCTTTTTTATTACTAATGTTCCATTTTTCCCTTGGCATAATATCCCTTGTGCCATTCAGTAATTCTTTCAAAGCTGATTTGCTGGTAGTGAATTTTTTTGGCTTGTCCCTTCACCTGAAGGATATTTTCACTGGATATAGAAATTCTGCATTGACAGTTTTTTCCTTTCAGTCTTTTAAAAATATGCCTTTTCTTTCAGAACTTAATGGTTCCTGTTGAGAAATTCACATTCATTCAAATTGTTCTTCCCCGTAAGCAGTTAATCACTTTTATTGTGTCTACTTTCAGATTTTTTCTTTGTCTTTAGTTTTTATCAGTTTTACTGTTAACGTGTCAGCACAGATTTCTTAGGGGTTTCTTGTGTTTGGGTTCTCTGTGCGTCTCAAATCTGTGTGTACATTGTCTGTTACCAAGTTTGGAAAGTTTTCAGCCATTATTTTCTCAAGTACTTTCCTGAAGTGAACTCTTTCATGCTCCTTTTACAATGCCAGTGACACCAAAGTTAGACCTTTTAGTATCCCAGAGGTCCTTGAGGCTTTGTTTATGTCTTTTTTCCTCCTTGTTGTTCAGACCTGATGATTTCTATCAGTCTGTCTGCAAGTTCACTGACTTTGTTTTGTCACCTCCGTTTTGCTTATTGAGCCCATCCAGTGAATTATTTCAGTTGTTTTATTTTTTAAATCTAAAATTTACATTTGTTTTGGTTTCTTTGCTGAGATATTTTCTTTAAGTCTTTTAAAGCGTTAGTTTAATATAACTTAGTTTATGTTAGTTAATTTATGTAACAGTACATGCTTGTTGTAAAACAGATTTATGTGGAAGTGTATGGAATTAAAAAATTTCATTGTATGGATGTTACTATTAATGGTTATATAAATTGTTTTTACTTTTTTTTCTGTGCAAACTAACATGCATGTTTGTATATGTATATTCATGCACACACATGTGAAGTCACTCAGTCATGTCCGACTCTTTGTGACCCCATGGACTGTAGCCTACCAGGCTCCTCTGTCCATGGAATTTTCCAGGCAAAAGTACTGGAGTGGGTTGCCATTTTCATGCACACACATACTCACTTGTATATCTGTAAATTTTTAGAAGTAGAATTCTAGGTAGGCATTATTTTTAATACCTGCAAAATAGTTCACATCTTTCCCTATTGAGGTGTAGTGTGAAGATTATTTTTTGTTTTACACTAGTATAAATTCTAAAAAAAAAAAAAAGCAAAACCCAACTATTGAGTGAAATGGCTTTGCAGAACTAGAATTAGTATGTTAAGTGTTATGAATATGTTAATTTTTTTCATAATTTGTAAATTGATGTTCCAAAGACTTGATGATAAATTTAAACTTATAACTATGGAATTTAAACTCAGGAATAAAACATTTGTGTTTCTCCTGTCAAAGAACAAGAGACTGCTGGAAATATTTAGAGACCTGTTTATTTCAAAAGTGTTTGGCCTTCTTGGAGCATTTTTATAATAGCTGCTTTAAAGTTTGTTAGATAATTCCAGCAACTATGTTATTTCAGTGTTGATGGCTCTTTATTGTACCAAGCAAGTTGAGATTTTCATGGTTCTTCATATGCCAAGTGATTTTGAATCGCATCCTGAAATATTATGAGACTCTGCTGCTGCTACTGCTGCTAAGTCGCTTCAGTCGTGTCCGACTCAATGCCCCCATAGATGGCAGCCCACCAGGCTCCCCTGTCCCTGGGATTCTCCAGGCAAGAACACTGGAGTGGGTTGCCATTTCCTTCTCCAATGCGTGAAAGTGAAAAGGGAAAGTGAAGTCGCTCAGTCGTGTCCGACTCTTCGCGACCCCATGGACTGCAGCCCACCAGGCTCCTCTATCCATGGGATTTTCCAGGCAAGAGTACTGGAGTGGGGTGCCATTGCCTTCTCCATATGAGACTCTAGATCTTGCTTAAATTCAGTGGAAAATGTTCATTTTTGTGTTTTAGCAGGCAGTGGACCCTGTTGGTTTAAGCTGAGAGTTGCAGCTAGCTTTCTGTGGGATGAAATTTCAGTATCAGTTTGCTTTTCAAAGCCTGTAGTGCTCTGCTGTTTGGATCTGTCCTATGTGTACCTTGCCCATTGGCCAGTTTGAGATAGGTGACTTTGTGTCTTTGTTCAATTCTCAACCTTTTGGTTTGTTATTTAGAGGCAACAGCACCCCACTCCAGTACTCTTGCCTGGAAAATCCCATGGACGGAGGAGCCTGGTAGGCTGCAGTCCATGGGGTCACTAAGAGTCGGACACGACTGAGCGACTTAATTCTCACTTTTCACTTTCATGCACTGGAGAAGGAAATGGCAACCCACTCCAGTGTTCTTGCCTGGAGAATCCCAGGGACGGGGGAGCCTGGTGGGCTGCCGTCTCTGGGGTAGCACAGAGTCGGACACGACTGAGGTGACTTAGCAGTAGCAGTTAGGATAAATTCAATGCTATGGTCAGCTCTTGGAGAGAAGGAAATGGCAACCCACTCCAGTGTTCTTGCCTGGAGAATCCCAGGGACGGGGGAGCCTGGTGGGCTGCCGTCTCTGGGGTAGCACAGAGTCGGACACGACTGAGGTGACTTAGCAGTAGCAGTTAGGATAAATTCAATGCTATGGTCAGCTCTGGAGTGACCCCAGGTGTTCATAATCAACCTATGGAGTTGCTTTTCTGAATTCCTCCCACTCAGTCTATTTCCCCCGCCCTTTCTGCTTCCCTGGAATCTCCCTGAACACTGTCTACTAGGTTAAAGGGTCTGCCTCTAATGCGGGAGACCCGGGTTCGATCCCTGGGTCCGGAAGATCCCCTGGAGAAGGAAATGGCAATCCACTCCAGTATTCTTGCCTGGAGAATCCCACGGACCGAGAAGCCTAGTAGGTTACAGTCCACGGGGTCGCAAAGAGTCGGACACGACTGAGCGACTGAACTGAACTGAACTGATGCTTACTTCCTGTGATTGTGCCCACATGCTGGGACCAAGTTGCAGGGGAGGAAGGGTTAGGAAAGGGGTTTGCCCCACCCTGTTGAAACCATAGCATCTGGGATTAAGAGAGGAAGATTTCTCTTGCTCATGCTTTAAAGTACCCGTGGCCCTCTGCCGTTACTGCCTCCCTTTTCCTGCCCAAGCTTTGAACTAAAGGCTGCCATGTGAAACACAGTCTGCATTACTGCCCACTTCCAGGTTTTTCCCAGTCTAGGTGAGTGGTAGGATACAAGAGGGGAAAAAAGAAACCCACCACTGGTTCCATTGTACTTTGAATTCTGGTCTTGCCCAAGCTACCTGCTACCATTCAGTTTTTAGAGTCTTTAAATAACTGTTCCAGATATTTTGTTTAGATTTGATAGGTATATTCAGTAGAAGGGACAGGGTGGTGTGTTTTTACTTTATCTTAATTGCCACTGGAACCCTGTATTGTGTACTTTAAAGTAGGTCATTATTTATTCAACCTATATATGTCCTTATCATTTGAATGAGGACCATGTGCTTGGCAGTTTACATATATTATTTGTTTAATTCTCTGACAACTGTCTGTCTTTGGATATGAGGAAATTGAGGAGTGAACTCTTAAACTAGGTCCAAAGATAGTAAGTGACAGGCTGGGAATTGAACAGAGGAGCCTAGGTGTGTTCCCAGGACCAGCATCATCAGATCCACTTGAGAACTTGATAGAAATGATCTAGCCTCACCTCAGGTCGACTAAATCTCAATTGTAGGAAGGCGGCCAGAACTGGTTTTGATGAGCCTCTGTTAACCTGATGGATGCTCAAGTTGAGGACCATTTCTCTATGCTATAGGACTTCACAATACTAAGTATGTTTTAGTTTCTTTTCTGAACTTTTAAGAAACAGAAGTAGCTTTTCACCATTGTTTGAGACATATGGTAGTATGCTGAATGAGAACTAATTTTCTTACTGATGTAAATAGCATACAGCTTTAAAATTACACTTTATTATTCAAGTTTACAGTAGTTAAGATATTAATACTATGAATTAAAAAATTTAAATGTGTGTGTATGCCAAGATATCAGTTCAGAGGCGGTTTTTCGGCCAGTAAGTCACTTCGTCTCAGGTAGTTACTATATTATATGAGAAAGTGAAAAGGTTAGTCTCTCAATCATATCCAGCTCTTTGTGACCCCATGGACTGTCCTCAGGCTCCTCTGTCCATGGGATTCTCCAGGCGAGAATACTGGAGTGGGTTGCCATTCCCTTCTCCAGGGGATCTTGAACCTGGGTCTTCCACTTTGCAGGCAGATTCTTTGCCATCTGAGCTACCAGGGAAGACTGTGATCTGTATTTTAAAGTTTAGGATATTAATACTTATTTCCCTAGATTTCAGGGTAACTTGTTATACAGGTTTAGACTAAGATTGGGTTAGATAAAATGGCCCAGATTTGCAGATAGTTGTATTTTGTGTAATTTTATTTTTCTCACAAAAGATTAAATGTACACCTAAGTTTAATTTGCATGTCCATTATATTTTTTAATTGAAGTATGTAGTTGATTTAAAATGCTGTGTTAGTTTCTGGTATATAGCAAAGTGGTCAGTTTTTTATATATACATATGCACACACACATTATTACTTTTCACATTCTTTTCTATTATGGTTTATTACAAGATATTGAATGTATATAGTTCCCTGTGCTTACAGTAGGACCTTGTTGTTTATCTATTTTCTAGGTAGTAGTTTGTATCTGCTAATCCCAAACTCCTAATTTATTCCTCCCCCACCTTCTTTCCCCTTTGGTAACCATAAGTTCTTTTCCATGTATGTAAGTTTGTTTTTGTTTTGTAAATAAGTTCCTTTATATCATAATTTAGATTCCACGAATAAGTAGTATCATATGGTATTTGTCTTTCTTTACCTGACTTCACGTAGTATGATCATTTCTAGGTCCATCCATGTTGCTGCAAATGGCATTATTTCATTCTTTTTTATGACTAATATTCCATTGTATCTATATGCCACACCTTCTTCATCCAATCATCTGTTGATGGACATTTAGGATGCTTCCATCTCTTGGCTACTCTGAGTAGTGCTGCGATGAATACAGGGGTGCATGTGTCTTTTCCAGTTGTAGTTTTCTCCTGACATATGCCCCTCCTGCTGGATCATATGGCATCTCTGTTTTTAGTTTTTTAAGGAACCTCTATACTGTTTTCCATAGTGACTGCACCAATTTGCATTCTCACCAACTAGTGTAAGAGGTGAGAATCATTTCCATGGCAAACCATTCAATATCACAGTAATTCAAGTCCGTGCCCCAGGCACTAAAGCCGAAGAAGCTAAAGTTGAATGGTTCTGTGAAGACCTACAAGACCTTGTAAAACTAACACCAAAAAATGATGTCCTTTTCATCATAGGGGACTGGAATGCAAAAGTAGAAAGTCAGGGGATATCTGGAGTAACAGGCAAGTTTGGCCTTGGAGTACAAAATGAAGCAGGGCAAAGGCTAACAGAGTTTTGTCCAGAGAACACACTGGCCATAGCAAACACCCTCTCCCAACAACCCAAGAAATCACCAGATGGTCGGTACCAAAATCAGATTGATTATATTCTTTGCAGCCAAAGATGGAGAAGCTCTATACAGTCAGCAAAAAACAAGACCTGGAGTTAACTATGGCTCCAATCATGAGCTCCTTATTGCAAAATTAAGACTTAAATTGGAGAAAGTAGGGGAAACCCCTAGACCATTTAGGTATGACCTCAATCAAATCCCTTATGATTATTCAGTGGAGGAATTAGATCTGGCAGACCAAGTGCCTGGAGAACTATGCACAGAGGTTCATAACATTGTATAGGACGTGCTGACCAAAACCGTCACAAAGAAAAAGAAATGTGAGAAGGGGAAGTGGTTGTCTGAGGAGGCTTTTCAAATAGCCAAGAAAAGAAAAGCAAAAAGCAAGGGAGAAAGGGAAGGATACACCCAACTGAATGTAGAGTTCTAGAGAATAACAAGGAGAGATAAGAATGCCTTCTAAGTGAACAATGCAAAAAAAATAGAGGAAAACAAAATGGGAAAGACTAGAGATCTCTTCAAGAAAATTAGAAATAGCAAGGGGACATTTCATTCAAGGATGGGCACAATAAAGGACAGAAATGGTAAGGATCTAACAGAAGCAGAAAAATTTAAGAAGTGGCAAGAATACAGAGAAGAAGTATACAAAAAAGATGTTAATGACTGGCCTAACCACGTGGTTGGTCCCTCACCTAGAGCCAGACATCTTGGAGTGTGAAGTCGAGAGGGCTTTAGGAAACATTACTAGAAACAAAGCTAGTGAAAGTGATGAAATTCCAACTGAGCTATTTAAAATCCTAAAAGATCATGCTGTTAAAGTGTTGCACTCTATATGTCAACAAATTTGGAAAACTCAGCAGTGGCCACAGGACTGGAAAATGTCCCTTTTCATTCTAGTCCCAAAGAAGGGCAATACCAAAGAATGTTCAAACTACCATACAATTGTGCTCATTTCACGTGCTACCAAAGTGAGTGTAAGTGAAAGTCGCTTAGTCCTGTCCAACTCTTTGAGACCACATGGACTGTAGTCCATGGAATTCTCCAGACCAGAATACTGGAGTGGGTAGCCTTTCCCTTCTCCAGGGGATCTTCCCAACCCAAGGATCGACCCTGGTCTCCCACATCACAAGCAGAGTCTTCACTAGCTGAGCCACAAGGGAATACTCAAAATTCTTCAAGCCAGGTGAACCAAGAACTTCCAGGTGTAGAAGCTGAGTTTAAAAGGCAGAGAAACAGAGATCAAATTGCCAACATTCCTTGGATCATAGAGAAAGCAAGAGAATTCCAGAAAAACTTCTGCTTCATTGACTACACTAAAGCCTTTGACTGTGTGTGTCACAACAAACTGTGGAAAACTCTTAAAGACATGAGAGTACCAGACTGTCTTACCTGTCTCCCGAGAGTCAAGCAACAACAGCTAGAACTGGACATGAAACAACAGACTGGTTCCAAATTGGGAAAGGAGTACGTCAGGGCTATCTGTTGTCACTCTGCTTATTTAACTTACATGCAGAGGACATCGTGTGAAATGCTGGGCTGGATACATCACAAGCCGGAATCAAGATTGTGGGGAGAAATATCAACAACCTCAGATAGGCAGATGATACCACCCTAATGGCAGAAAGCAAAGAGAACTAAAAAGCCTCTTAGAGAGGTTAGTGAAAAACGGGCTTAAAACTTCAGCATTCAAAAAACTAAGATCATGGCATCCATTCCCATCACTTCATGGCAAATAAAAGGGGAAAAAGTGGAAACAGTGACAGATTTTATTTTCTTGGGCTGCAAAATCACCATGGATGGTGAGTGTAGCCATGAAATTAAAAGACGCTTGCTCCTTGGAAGAAAAGCTATAACAAACCTAGGCAGCATATTAAAAAGCAGAGACATCACTTTGCTGACAAAGGTCTGTATAGTCAAAGTTATGGCTTTTCATGTACAGATGTGACAGTTGGACCATAAAGACTTAGCACCAAAGAACTGAGGCTTTTGAATTGTGGTGCTAGAGGAGACTCTTGAGAGTCCCTTGGACTGTACAGAGATCAAACCAGTCAGTCCTAAAGGAAATCAACCCTGAATATTCATTGGAAGGATTGATGCTGATGCTGAAGATCTAGTACTTTGGCCACGTGATGGGAAGAGCCGACTCATTGGAAAAGACCCTGGTGCTGCAAGAGATTGAGGGCAGGAGGAGAAGGGGGCAACAGAGGGTGAAATTGTTGGATAATGTCACTGACTCAATGGACATGGGTTTAAGCAAACTTCGGGAGATAGTAAGGATAGGGAAGCCTGGTGTGCTGCAGTCTAGGGGGTTGCAAAGAGTCAGACACAACTAAACAATAACAAGAGCAAGAGGGTTCATTTTTCCCCACACCTTCTCCAGCATTTATTATTTGTAGACTTTTTAACGATGGTCTTTCTGACCAGTGTGAGGTGATAACTTGTAGTAGTTTTGATTTGCATTTCTCTAATAATTAGCAGTGTTGAGCATCTTTAAATATGCCTGTTGGCTGTCTGTGTCGCTCAGTCGTGTCCAACTCTGTGAACCCATTGCCGTTGATATGGGGAAACATTTTATATAAATTTACCAATCAGAAAAAAAATCTTATTAGACCACATCTTCAGAATTTTTTAAATTAGCCTACAATCCACCTAAGCTTTTGAGGTACGTGGATTAGTTGATTAGATTAGTAGGTTAGTTATGGAACATTTTCTTTTGTGATAATCCCTCTTACTGGCAAAATAGCTGGGGGTTGGGGTAGAGTAGATATAAATTATATATTGTAGAAGTAGGTCTTATAGTTACTATTTATATTAGATTTTTAAGTCTGTTACCCTATGGTATCTGCATTAGCAAGACATATAATAATCACTGAGTACTCTTGTAAGGTAAAAGGGCCCTGCCCTCAAGAAGCTTACAGAGAAACAGTTGCTATTCCAAAAAAAAAAAAATAGTTACTCTGACAAAGATATGTAGAGTACTGTGAGTGTGTGTGTTGGAGACAGGCTGGTCCTATGAACTGAGCTGTTAGTAATTTATGCAAAGATGGGCTCGATAAAGGACAGAAATGGTGTGGACCTAACAGAAGCACAAGATATTAAGAAGAGGTGGCAAGAATACACAGAAGAACTGTACAAAAAAGATCTTCACGACCCAGATAATCACCATGGTGTGATCACTCACCTAGAGCCAGACATCCTGGAATGTGAAGTCAAGTGGGCCTTAGAGAGCATCACTACGAACAAAGCTAGTGGAGTGTTTTTCCAGTAGTCATGTATGGATGTGAGAGTTGGACTGTGAAGAAAGCTGAGCGCCGAAGAGTTGATGCTTTTGAACTGTGGTATTGGAGAAGACTCTTGAGAGTCCCTTGGACTGCCAGGAGATCCAACCAGTCCATTCTAAAGGAGATCAGTCCTGGGATTTCTTTGGAAGGAATGATGCTAAAGCTGAAACTCCAATACTTTGGCCACCTCATGGGAAGAGCTGACTCATTGGGAAAGACTCTGATGCTGGGAGGGATTGGGGGCAGGAGGAAAAGGGGACGACAGAGGATGAGATGGCTGGATGGCATCACCGACTCGATGGGCATGAGTTTGAGTGGACTCCGGGAGTTGGTGATGGACAGGGAGGCCTGGTGTAGTGCAATTCATGGGGTCGCTAAGAGTCGGACCCGACTGAGCAACTGAACTGGACTGAACTGTGGTTTTATGTACACCACAGAAATCAGAAATATTATGTATATAGTCAGTTCTGCTAGAAAAGGACAAATGCATTCCTGAAAATCACTAAGTCTAGGGGAAAATGGGATTGGGACGCACTACTCGAAAACTTCCTCAGCCACACATTTCTTTGTTTTTTTTTTTTTTTTAAAAAAAGAACCTAATTAAAACAGTAAAGCAGTTTTGCATATTAAAATGGAAATGGTTAAGAAAAAATAAACATTATTATAAATAGGATGCTTTAACTTGAAAAGCTCCCTGTTTTGCTTGTGAAGTAGGTGTGGGGGAGATTGCCTCTTGTGAGTTGTGGAATGGTGGAGGGAAGGTGTCGAGATACCTGAGGCAGAGTTAACACCTGATGTGGATGGGTGAGGCTCCGGGCAGGAGGTGGGCTGGAGTAGCTGGGAGATGTTGGAGGTGTGTGTGTGTACGGGGCTCAGTGCAGCTGGGCGCAGTTTTCTGCATTCATCTAGTGTTTATCACGCATAAGCAGATGGCATTCCTGCGGTGCTTTTGCTGTTCCGTAGTGAAACAAGGGCAGTGAAACAAGTTTAAGTTTTCTAAACAAATGTTAGAGCAGAACTGAGTGTAATAGGGCTTTTTCCCCTTCTGAGACCTGGTTACCACCACACCTCTGGAAGTGGAGCTCTTTGGTCCACCTGGAGGAGTCCTGGAAGACTCGACAGAGAAGACAGTTGAACCGAGGAGTGTTTTGCCAGGAACGGCATAGGTGGAAGGAGGGCATTCCACGCAGGGTGAACAGCAGCACCTGAGGAAACAGGCAGATGTAAGCCTGGGATGCTTGAGAAACTCCTATGTAGTTCAGCGTTAAAGAAGGTTAGAACTTGGAAGGAAGGAGAGAAGGAAAGAAAGGAAACATAGTTAATAAAACATAATAGTTAGGCAGGGGCCAAATTCTCAGTGGCCCTGAATACCACTTTAAAAAATTAACCTGTTATCCCTTAGCGGGTAGAGAACACTGGAAGATTTCCAACCGTGAATTGTATTTTTCTATCACTGGTTTATGTAGCACTCACTGTGTCAGACTGGCAGGTGGACTGAAGGAGACTCAGCTGGAACCTGGGAATCTCGTGGGATAGGGAGGAACTGGTATGGCTCTTTGATAGCCTTGACCCCTTTGAGAGTATTATCAAAGCTGTAGATGCTTACTAGCAACCGTGTCCTTTCTGTGTTCCTAGAAGTCATTACTACTGTACCCCTGTTTCCTGGTTTTAAGGGCTAGAACCTTGAACGTTAGTCTTCTGTATGGTGAGGAGTCCAGTGAATTTATTAATATAACCAGCTTCCACAGTAGCGAGTTTCACTGTTAGCTTTATTTATATAATGTTTAAAAATGACTCCTGCAGAAGTTGTATCGTCGTGCACTCATTGAGGAATAATTACATGGGCCAAGAGCCTCTTTGCCCATTGGAATTCCTGTTTTTGCCCAGGATAATAAAGGATAACTATTGTAAGGGATAAGTAATTATCAGATGAAATTCAGGGGTTAAGACATAACTAGATATATCTAGAGTCTTCCCAGCAAAAGTTAGATACAAACGATTTTAATTACAAGTCTAAAGAAAGAAAGCCATCTAGCCCACCCCTTAAAAAAGTGTATCTTTCCTCACAGGATTCCATAGCATATTTTGATGCCAGTTACCAAAGGACGATACTGATAAACCTCACAATCTGGTTGAAGATACCAAAGATACTCTAAAACTAATTGAAAATAAGAATATCAGGATAAAATATATACTTAAAAAAAAAAAAGTCCTGCAGTTTTCCAGTTAATAAATTCCAGTATTCCATACAGTATTTAGGGTCTGGTCAGCAAGTAATAAATATTTATTAGGAGGCTAAAATGCTACATTTAAGTTTAGGGAGAACTAGAGGCAAAAATAATGGAAACATTGAGAGACTCTTAAAAGAATTTTGGGATCTTTGAGACTTTGGAGACTATAATTATTAGCTTATGGATTTATGGAGGCCATATACTCTCTCAGTGTTTTGTCTGTACTACTTTAAATAGTTGCTGCTGCTTTTTTATTTTTTTTATGAGGCATTGGTGGTTGCTTATTTCCTTAATTATAAAACTAAAATTTTTCAAAAATAATATATGATTATTGCAGAAAATACTACCACTTGCATGAATAAAAGTTAAAACTCGTAATAACCTTAATGCTATTTTGTTTGTTTTTGCTCCCTTCTCATTTTTATAACTCTTCTTTGATGGTGAAAGGAGTTTGACCATCAAATTCCAAGTTCTTACTGTGGACTAGATGCCATTCAGTTATTACTTATATGATAGTCTCTGATAGCCACTTTGAGAAGAACCCATGGGTATAGGTATACAGTAAAAATAAAGTGTGTTACAGTCAGATGGCCATATTTATACTGTAGTTCACGGGCCTCCGTCTGCTTTAAAAGGCAGATTCTAATCTCTGCCTCACCCAGACGTTGCCGTGTTGTATGTACGCTCCTTTTTTTGTACTGTCCATGTTTTCCCTTCACACGCTCAGAACTCATAATCTTGGTGCCAAATATTACTTCTTCTAGTCCTCAAGATTTACCGAAATAACAGTGTGTGTCCTTTTTCTAATAGAAATAATGCTTTGTTTTCTCACTGAGCCATTTGGCTCTTCTAGAATATGCAGAGAATCTTCAGTGAAGTCATAGTCATTCAGTACAACCAAGTACAGAAGGAGAAGCACCCTTTTTAAGCATATCATGTTTAGAGTCTTTATTTCCAGCTTTTCAGGTTGCGTTTTCTTTTTATTTCACACCACCTACCCTGTCCTTCAGCCACCTGAACACACCTCTCCTTTGGGAGGCCAGATCCTGTCCTCTGTCTCTGCCTTAAATACCTTTCTCCACTCAGTCAGCAGGCAGCTGTTCATTTTTCAAAACCTAGCTTAATATC
Organism: Cephalophus harveyi; assembly: GCA_006410635.1. Classification (NCBI taxonomy): domain Eukaryota; kingdom Metazoa; phylum Chordata; class Mammalia; order Artiodactyla; family Bovidae; genus Cephalophus; species Cephalophus harveyi. Next base: position 560,325 of record SJYT01029174.1, on the reverse strand, counting down.
ACCTTTTCTGTGAAGTCTTCTTGACCCCCTGTGTTGGTTAGGATTAAGTACAGTGGCAAGCAGCAGAACCTACAAAATAACAGCGGTCTAAAGAAAGGATTTATTTCTCTTCCTTAACAGTGGAATATGCCGCATAGGGCTGAAATGACAGCTCTGCTTCCTGATGTCATTCGAGAAGTGATGTCTCCCTCAGGGTGGCAGAATCTCTCAGATTTAACCCTTGTCCTCACCGTCCAAAATGGAGGTCATCTATTTTATGTACTATCATGTACAGAGGAAAGGAACCCAAAAAGGGACTAAGGATATTCGTGAGCTGTCTGAGAAAATTTCCCTAAAGCTGCCAAATTACGTATCTGCTTGCATCTCACTGGCCCCAGGGAAGATCTGGAAATAGTCTGTATTCTTGGTGGCTCTGTACCAGCTAATCGTATTATTATGGAAGAAAGGGAGAACATGTATGGAATACAGCTAGCAGTGTGCCACAGTTGCCCAGCTAGAGATGGTTGCATTGTGCTTTGTGTTCTGGGCAGCACTCAAATTAGCATTTAGGTTGTATTAGAATTCATGTATCTTCTCCACCAGATTGTGGACTTCTAAAGGCATTCAGGAAAATTATAGCAAAATTATCAGAGACAAAAGCAGGCAATGATACTTAAATATCCATGTCAACAAGGGAAACTGCTTATATAGACACTGATTTCTTAGACCTAAGTTTTTTTTTCCTTTTTTGCCATTTTGCAGAGGGAAATGGACACTGCCAGTAGTAGAGGGCATGGCTTCTTTCCAGGAATGCCTCAAAATTAGAGCACAGAGCTATTTAAAATGTTGTATACAAACAGGAATCATGCTTCATTTAAAAAATTTTTACTGAAGTATAGTTGATTTACAATGTGTGTTAATTTCTGCTGAACAGCAAAATGACTCAGTTACACATAGATATATATACATTTTCATATATATTCTTTTCTGTTATGGCTTATCAGCATACTGAATATATTTCTCTGCTATACAGTAGAACTTTGTCCATCCCATATATAATATGCTTCTTGATGTGCCATGAGTAATAGAATTCCTATGTTTCTGACAAAGAAAATAAAAATGACTAGTGTCAGGAACAGTGAAAAATAAAAGGTTGTGTATTCTCTGTATTGTGCCATTTTAAAAAACTGTAGTAAAATTTACCTAAGAGCTCCCGTTGTAACCATTTTTAAGAATATTGTTCTGTGGCAGTAAGTACTTGCACACTGTTCTGGAGTCATCACCACCATCCCTCACCAGAACTGCAGCATGTCTGATGCCTAGGAAATTCTGGATATTGACCTCTATCCCATGAGATAACAATGTCCAAATTAGCAATTAAATTATTTTACTAAAATTCTGATTAAACTTTCAACGTTACATAAATATCAAAGTACAGTCCAGTGGTTTAAACAGAATCTCACAGATACCTTCCCATTGCAGCTGATTGCTTGGTCAGTTTGGCAAAATGGTGAGTCACACTTCTCCAGCCAACCACAGACCAGCTGTTGATTTATTCAGTTATGTGAACCAAGACCAAAGCACCAGAATAGAATAGAGAACCTTGGCTCTGTTTTAACATTTTGTCTTTTCCCTGAAAGTCTGAATGTAAGTCTCCATCCTGCCCCTAGGGTGCTTTGAGTTAGAAGAGGCAGTCTCAGACTTCCTTGTCAGTTAAATCTTTTAGTACAGTTACAGAGATAAAATTGACATGCCTGAAAGGATCTGAGGAGAAAAGAACACATTGTGGTGTTGGCTCTGAATTCTTTTAGGGAAATCAGAAATCGATATAGACATTAAAAATCGAAGTGAATGGTAAAGGACAAAATAGTGGAGATGTTTTAGAGTAAGAAATAAGTTCAAATAAAATGGGGCCTGGTTATGGATGGCAGTGAGTGAAAGTGAGGTACGAGGTGTGTGTGACTGTTGAATGTTCCTGAAAGGAAATGAGTCTGGCAGGAAAAGAAGAGAGACTAAGGTGTTGCAGAAATCTAGGAAAGTGGCAATCGAAATTTGGACAGGGTTACTGGCAGTGAAAGTGCAGAAAAAAAGGTAAATTTGAGAGCCATTCTGCGGGGGGGGGGAAATCTATTGAACTAAATAACAATAAGTATAGTTATGTCATGTGGAAGAAGAGCAAAATGGAAATTTTTCTGAGAAATTCCGTAGAAATGTGACTGATATCCCATTTTGGGGAAAGTTCTTGAATTAACTTTAGATATGGTGAATTTGAGTTGCAAAAGAGAATAGCCAAAATGAGACAGATTTTTTTTTTAGGCTTGTAGTGGACTGAAAAATGGGTGGAATGTGTGGTACAAATCCAACTGTACTCAAGGAGGTGAGAACTGGTCCTGGAAAATAGGATCACTGATTATAACAGTAACAGTGAGAGCACATTTTCTCCTAACTTCTACATACCTGAGAAACTCTTGCTACTGCTGCTAAGTCAACTTCAGTCGTGTCCGACTCTGTGTGACCCCATAGACAGCAGCCCACCAGGCTCCCCCGTCCCTGGGATTCTCCAGGCAAGAACACTGGAGTGGGTTGTCATTTCCTTCTCCAATGAATGAAAGTGAAAAGTGAAAGGGAAGTCATTCAGTCATGTCTGACTCTCAGCGACCCCATGGACTGCAGCCTACCAGGCTCCTCCGTCCATGGGATTTTCCAGGCAAGAGTTTTGGAGTGGGGTGCCATTGCCTTAAGTGTTTTAAATTTATTTTTAATTGGAGGATAATTGCTTTACAATATTGTGATGGTTTTCTGCCTTATATCAACATGAACCAGCCATAGGTATACATATGTCCTCTCCCTCTTGAACCTCCTTCCCACCTCCCACCCCTTAAATAAGGTTTTTTTCACCCCCAGTTAGCTTCATTTCAACTGATGAGACTAGTTAAATAGATGTAATTCATAAATCACATCCAGGACATTGGATTTCTTCTCCCATACTATTAAATAAGAAAGCAGAATCTATGCCTTACATAGAAGGATGAAGAACAGGGACAAGAACTTAGATTCTTTCACAAAGGAAAACATCTTAGAATAAATATTGTGTCACAGTAATGTCTTGCCAAGGAGCATTATAGTCTTAAATTTTATAAGCTCCTGAATTAACTATTTAATTTGTTTGATTTATAACATTGAAGTAATCTACTAGTGTATAATTGAATGTTTCATGTTTTCCTTTAGTGGAACATTTAGTTGAAGCTGCTATGCCAAATGTTTATAGGCTTTCTGTCTCAGCATGGCTCTTTGTGTATATAGCAAAACATTTATAACCATATGGAGTTAAGTAGAAAAAAACCTTGGCAATAAAGTGTTTCTCTTATAATTAGAAATTGCCTTAAGATACAATATGTTACAGTAATGATAAAGGTAATATAATTGGAGAAATAGTCTACTAGTATAGAGATGACTGGAGTTTCACTGAAGATACTAAGGTGACAGGGTTGAATTCACATCAGAGTGCTACTTTTTTGATTAATATTTTTATAACAATAGAATTCCCACCATTCCTACCACTGCTTTTTATCTTCTTTTTATTACATGTTGGAAACTCATCTTCTAAGCTCAGCTGTACTAGAAGTGTTAAAGTTGTATTGCATCACATAATCTATTTCTGTTGGTTATCCTATAAATAGTATTACCATACACAAAAGAATGCATATTATTATCGGTACTCTTTGGCAAAGGGTATTTCCTACTTCCCAGTCCAGTGTTATTTACTGCTGATCCCAAATACTGTTTGAGAATCAGGTTGGCTTTAATGGAAAGCTCTGTATTTGTTATTCCTTTCTCTACTGATTGTGTTTATCATCCCCTTCAACCCCCATTTCTTTGTATCTTTTCTAACTCATTGTTCCCCCACCTTTTCTTTTAAAAGCTTTTAAAAATACTTTATTTCTTCTGCATTTTACACATAATTTGGGTTTTATAATATGAAATCAGATTGGTGTTTTTCAAGATCTACTTCCTTTTGAAATAGCATTTTTCCAACTAGATAATTAATACATTACATTTGAAAGTAATATCTTGGAAAAGACAGAAAAGAAAACAGGAATACAGAAAAGAAAGAAAAAAATGAAATTATAATAATTGAAAACCACCCAGAATAACTACAGTGGTATTTCCTATCCATAATCTTTTTACTAAAATGTTTGTATTTATGTGTTGAGGTTAGTTTACATACTAATGATATTTTATTACCATATTTATTTTATATCATGAACATTTCCAAAACACTAAACGCTCCAGAAACATGGTTTTAATGCCTATTATACCAGTCAATGAAAGCACCACAATTTATTTAACTAGTCCTCTGTTAACAATACAGTTTTCCCCCAATTTTTGCTAATATTACTTAGGCTATGATGAATATCTCTTTGTATATAAACCTTTGTGTCTTTATCTGATTATTTTCTTGGAATATATTTCTAATTGTGACGTCTTGTCAAAAAGTATACACATCTATTTTAAAGTTTTGATAACATAAAATTTCCTTCTTGAAATGCCATGTGGGTTTATGTCTTCAGGTTTATAAGAATACAAGCTTCTCAGTACCATGTTTAGAAAGTACCATTAAAATGTAAAATAAAGAAAACAAACTTTGCCGAGTTGATAAGTAAAAAATCTTATATTACACTTTGCTTTGGATGTCTAGTAAATTCTAAGAATGACCTTTTTCATACATTTATTGGTCAAGTGCTTTATCTGATTTTGTGATTTTTTTTTTTTTTTTTTCTGGACATACCCTTTGCTGTTTTCTATTTGTGGTATTGTGCTTTATCTTTTTCTTATAAATGTATTAATACTTTGTCATATGTTGAAAGTTTTTTATGTAGCATACCATTTGTCCTTTAATTTTGTTTATGGCATTTTTTGGCATGTAAAAGTTTAAAATATTCAGCCATTAAGTATTTTGATAATTTCCTTTTGGTTTCTTTCTTCAGCATTTTGTTTAAATAGACTTTCCCATCTCTTCTCTGATAGGTTAGACAGTCTCTTATGTTTATTTTTTTATTTATGGTGAGTCTGTTTTTACAGTCCATTGAAATGCTCATCCATTCCTTTTACGTTGGAAAGATTACAAAATTTTAGATTCAGAATTATAGAGTTTTCTAGTTTAAGAAAATCTGTTAGCTTTATTTTTACTCCCATCTCCTTATGGGAAAAAATGCTTTAACAATAAATCCACACTTGGACATTTAGTGTGGCGATGATTGACTTATACTTAGGCAAGGGAGTTGGGGGGGCAGTCTCCACGTCTGTGGGCCATCTATTCAGGTTCCTGTTGGAACAGCAGAAGAGAGGAGGAGCATGAGTTACATGTTTCCATTGTCTGCTTAAAGGAAGCAGAGCAGCTTTCTTAAGAGGGAAATCTTGGCAGTAAAGTCAGAGGAATGTTTGTGTGGATCTTTATATGAGGAATGATGTCTTTGATACCATTTTTATAGGACATGGAATAATAGAAGGCCATTTATTTTATAAACTCTTAATAAAAGTTAAGGGCATAATATTAAGTTTTAATTCTGGTAAAATACTATATCTGCAGGAGTCAAAATAATACAAACCACATAGGTGTCTTTCTGGTTAAGTTATTTGATAAGGAGGAGAGTTTAGAAAATGTCTGTGGTTGGTTAGATATTTCTCAAACTCTTTCAGCATAATAATTGAGGTTTTTAAAAATTAGATTTTGATTTGTGTGTATTTGTGATTCCAGTTAGAAATAGCAAATGGTTCATACACATTAGATCCAAATGTTTAACTGGAAAGTGTGACATTTCATTGTGAAAATTAGCCAATTAATTATTTGACAAGGTCAAGAATTATCTCATATAAGTAGGTTTCCAAAATTACCTGCAAGCAATAACAAACTATTTTTACTTGCTATTTTTACTTCAGACAGTTAAAACGTGAACAGTTTAAATAGTAAACCTTAATTCATTTCAGATCTGACAGAATCTAATTTTTTTAATAAAATACTGCTTGCTTTATTATCAAAGAATATTGAGAATTAACTGTACTTCATATTGCTCAGTTTATCTTTGACACAATTTAAACTTACTTTATCTGTAAAAATAGCCCTCATTTTTAAGCTGTATGTAGGGCAAGTAAATATCTCTTAAACTGTGCTGGGAAGGTTTTTGTAAGGAAGACAGGAAGGAGAAAGTTTGTGACAGAATAGTATTGCTGTTATGAGGGTTTTTGTTGTTGCTTTTCAGCTGACCCTGAACCTTTAGTGTCTAAACTGAACATTAAATCAGCACCTGACTGAAACCTGACTAGTTACATAGAGTACAAGACTGTTAGAATAGCTCAGTATGTTGGACATTTGGGGATTATACAGTCGCACCGTAGTATGGTTAGGACTCAGAATTGTATCTGATGTGCTTGCTACTGGTAGATCTTAAATAAGGTGACTCTATTTGTGGAATGCTAAACTTATATTTTAAGTTCTGATATTTAAAAAAATCACAGATCGTTGAGGTTAGTTAATGTAGTTGCTTGTAGAGAGAGGAGTCCCTGGGCTGGCTGGAGACAGAGGGTTGCTTATCCTCTTTAACATCTCCCATGAAAGACTCCTTACAACCTTCTTCTGGTTGTTTATTTACATTTTTAACTATTTGAAATACTAATTTTTTTCTAAGAGTTTCTTTGTTTTTGTCTTCCTCAGGATTAAAAAGTGACCACTCAGAATTCTTCCTGGAGAAAGACTCTTTATATCCCTGCAACAACCATCTGGTTACCTTATTTCTCCAGGTGATATGGTTTCAGCTGTATCTTTCTATTCCTAAGTTATAATACTGATAAATGTTGATTTGTTGCTCCTTTTGTGCTGAGATCTTAAAATGTAGAGGAAGAGCCATAGAGTCCCTTGACTTTTCTTCGCTGCTTGAAATCCTGGGATCAGTCTTAAGGCAGGTGTTCTAGAGGGGAGTGAGGGTGAAGGAAGATGCCTTACTTACGCAGCTGTTTCAAGTACTGTATGCAAATGATGATGAAGACTGAACCTGGGAGAGGGCAGTGGAAAACAGCAGGGAGGCATGGACCTGATGGGCTCTCGGGTGGACTGCAGACCACATTTTCCAGCTCACCCTTCCCTAGCGGAAGTATAAAGGCAGTGGTAAGTAGGATGTCTATATTTCTCCCCTTGCAGTTTGAATCTCATACTTCCAAAGCATACAAAAGTTAGAGCTTTGCCTAAAGAGTGAAGAAATGACCTACCAGCCTTTTAAGGTCATGTTCATTGTTACATCTCTTGAGTTTCCACGTGTTTAACATGTAGATCTTGTATCCTGCAACCCTGCTGGGTTTTCTTTTCCTTTTTTTTTAGGATTCGTCCAGTTCAGTTCAGTCGCTCAGTCGTTTCCGACTCTTAGCGACCCCATGAAGCACAGCATGCCAGGCCTCCCTGTGCATCACCAACTCCCGGAGTTGACTCAAACTCAGGTCCATCGAGTTGGTGATGCCATCCAGCCATCTCATCCTCTGTCGTCCTTTTCCTCCTGCCCCCAATCCCTCCCAGCATCAGGGTCTTTTCCAATGAGTCAACTCTTCGCATGAGGTGGCCAAAGTACTGGAGTTTCAGCTTCAGCATCAGTCCTTCCAATGAACACCCAGGACTGATCTCCTTTAGGATGGACTGATTGGATCTCCTTGCAGTCCAAGGGACTCTCAAGAGTCTTCTCCAACACCACAGTTCAAAAGCATCAATTCTTCGGTGCTCAGCTTTCTTCACAGTCTAACTCTCGCATCCATACACCACCACTGGAAAAACCATAGCCTTGACTAGACAGACCTTTGCTGGCAAAGTAGTGTCTCTGCTTTTCAATATCCTCTCTAGGTTGGTCATAACTTTTCTTCCAAGGAGTAAGCGTCTTTTAATTTCGTGGCTGTAGGATTCGTTAGGTTTTTCTATGTGGAGAATCATGTCATCTGAAAATGAGCAGTTTTATCTCTTCCTGCCCAATCAATTAACATTTCTTTTTCTTGCTTTATTGTGGTGGCTTTCACTTCTCTTTTAACCCTAATCTCTTGCTCTGGCCACCAATGGTTTAGAAATCATAGTTGTTAGATTGACTTCTGCCTGGAACACTTGCCTGGGTTGGTGCTTTCATTACAGATTCAAAATCTTTGAGAGCTGTGGGCTTGGTGTTTTTTTATTTTCTCTTGAGTCAGTTTTGAAATTGTCTGTTTTTCTAAAAATCTAGCCTTTCTAAAACCCTTTTTAATTTGTTGGCTTAAAATTCCTCATGTTTTACATCTGTTTGCTGCTTTTAACTGTCTTACAGTGTGTGTGCCTGTAGTTTCTGACCCCAGGCTGTTACGCTTTCTAAGATTCTTTAGTCTCTTGCTCTGGCCAGCTTACTTCCTCACAGCACTTCCCTTTAAACCTCTCTGCCCCTGCCACCTTTCTTCATTTGCAGTTTCCAAACTGCTGTGCACTCTGCATGTAGTATCAGTAAACATTAAAATGAATATATATTTTTATCGTCTTTTCAGATTACTTGTTTTTAATCTTTTGATAGGTGAGGTTTTATTTCAGTTGTTAGCAAACTAACGGTGTTTTGATTGTCCTATTTAAAAAAAATAAAATTGTATGTAACATGGTAATACATAAAAGTGAGGTATATTACTTGGAGTTTCTAGTCTATAATCTTAGAGTGCTTCTCTTGAAATTAGTTTTCTTAAATGGTTAAAAGGTATCCTATTTGTCTTTACTTCTCCCAATATTGCTCCCAAATATCTTTCTGAAGGATAAACTCATTTCAAGATGTTTAAAATTTCTTTTACTTAGGCCAATTTAAAGATCTAGATAAAAAACCAGAGAAGTTATCCTGATTATGGGGCTTCTTCCTCTCTTTTACTCATTCATTACAAGCTGTCAAATTATTTGAAGACCATGGATTATCTTCAGGCCTATAATTTGGCATAGAAGGAAGTAGTATCCTTTAGTTTGTATAATAGTGATAATAGAAGGAAAGTGTTATTTAAAAAATCATTTTATTTTAGTCCTTGGAATCTTTGTATTTCTTGTGACACTGAACTACTGGAGTTACAAAATGGATATCCTTCCTAGACAAGGAATGCTCCAGATTACAGTTGCTCACTTACCATTCAGTTCAGTTCAGTCGCTCAGTCGTGTCCGACTCTTTGCGACCCCATGAATCGCAGCACGCCAGGCCTCCCTGTTCATCACCATCTCCCGGAGTTCACTCAGACTCACGTCCATCAAGTCCGTGATGCCATCCAGCCATCTCATCCTCGGTCGTCCCCTTCTCCTCCTGCCCCCAATCCCCCCCAGCATCAGAGTCTTTTCCAGTGAGTCAACTCTTTGCATGAGGTGGCCAAAGTACTGGAGTTTCAGCTTTAGCATCATTCCTTCCAAAGAAATCTAAATATTCTTTGTAAATTATTAGCAGGACTGCAGTGAGCTCATTGTTAAACAGGCCCCAATCAGCAATGAAGGCTAACCAGTGTAGTAGCCTGATCCACTAAGTTCCTCAACCGAGAGCTGTTTTCCTTTGTAGATATTTGTTTCTAGTTTACTTTTTGGTATTAAGGGAGACTTGTGTATGTGTGTTGGGGGTAGGGGGTTGGCCCTGTGCTCTAGGAAATGTTACAGGCATTTCTGAGAAGGTACTAAATTGGACTTCCGTGGTGGCTTAGTGGTCAATACCTGCCTGCCAATGCAGGAGACTCGGGTTCAATTCCTGGGTCGGGAAGATGCCCTGGAGAAGGAAATGACAACCCACTCCAGTATCCTTGCCTGGGAAATCTCATGGACAGAAGGAGCCTGGCGGGTTACAGTCCATGAGGTTGCAAAAGAATTGGACATGACTTAGCAACTAAACAGCAACTAATCGCATCCTGCTTTGATGCTTAATAAACAGTTTTGCTTTTTGCTGCTATCACCAGCACGTACTTTCTGCTGCCCTGTAGATTGTATAACAGAAGCTACCTTTTTGAGCCCTTGTTATATATACTCAGCTCTACTTACCTTTATGTCATGTTATCCTCTTAAAAACCCTTGTAAGAGAGGGGTGCTGCTGCTGTTGCTGAGTCGCTTCAGTCGTGTCCGACTCTGTGCAGCCCCACAGACGGCAGCCCACCAGGCTCCCCCGTCCCTGGGATTCTCCAGGCAAGAACACTGGAGTGGGTTGCCATTTCCTTCTCCAATGCGTGAACGTGAAAAGTGAAAGTGAAGTCGCTCAGTTGTGTCCGACTCTTAGCGACCCCATGGACTGCAGCCTACCAGGCTCCTCCGTCCATGGGGTTTTCCAGGCAAGAGTACTGGAGTGGGATGCCATTGCCTTCTCCAAGAGAGGGGTAGTTCTTTCTATTTTTAGATGGAAAGGCTGAGACAGATTTCACAGCTGGTGAGTGCTTGAATTTGCTTTTAAGGCTTTCTGAAGTGAAAGCACATGTTCTTTGTGTTCTACCACAGTCTGCCAATAATGCTGGCCAGATAAGAAACATTTCAATGAATAGTATGTTTGTTAGTATATTACATAAGATACTTTCTCCATAGAAAATGTAGCATAACTTACTAGGATTTTATGCCTCCCTAATGTGCAGCATATATATGGTAGAATTTAAATGATGGCAGTGTTATAAACTAAAAAGAAATTTTGAGTCGCCAAAAAAAAATGAATGAGGACTGTGTTCCTGGGCCTTGCCTAGTACTGTACAGATTAGCTACGCTTAGTTTAGGTTGTAGATGAGCTATGGCTTCAACTGCTAAGGAATACTGAAATCCCTGTAATAGTTCTTAGGAAATAATATAGAATCTTAAATGATTAATGATAAAACTTTCAGTCTGATAGATTTTGTACATAGGAAAATACTGACATTTGTGGCATGACCTAGAAGAACTGAAAGGGAGAATTATTTTTAAGAAGAAAGCTAAAAGTTCATGCTAGATAGTACTGGCAACAGCCATTGTCTTTTGAGTGTCTCCCATGAACCAAAGGCTTTACAGATATGGTTTCTAATCCTCACATCCAACCCATGAGGTAGATATTGTTATCCTCATTTTACCAAGAGGGACATTTAGGTTCAGAAATGTGAAGGACTATTCTTATTCAACCTCCTCCCCAACTCACCCCCTCAGTTGACTATCTCACGCCTATGCCCTTTTCACTATGTTGTCCTAAGCAAAATGCAGGCAGAATCACTACAAGTACTCTGTGTTTAAGAATCTGGGGTTTTGATGGTTTGGAGCACCCTCCTGTATGACACTGGAAATTAGAATTGTGTGAGTAAAATTTAAGAAACATGCAAATTTTAGATACTTTTTTTTTAATCAGAAAAAGAAATAGCTCCTAAATTGTCTTTTGGGGGATTTATTAAGGCAGTCTATATAACACTGTGACTCTTAATTTGATTTAATGTCCATTTTTTCTTCTTTTTTAAGATGTGCTATTATATTTACCTTAATATGCAGAAAGAAATACAAGAAATTACTAAGCTTCATCTCTTGAAATTAAGCATGTGGTTCCAAATATATATTTCTTTAATTTATTTATTTTAATTGGAGGACAATTACAATATTGTGATGGTTTTTGCCATACATCAGCATGAATTGGCCATAGGTATACATGTGTCCGTCCCCCCGCCCCATCCTCATCCCCCCTACCACCTCCTTCCTCACCGCATCCCTCCAGGTTGTCCCAGAGCACCGGCTTTGGGTGCCCTGCTTCATGCATCGAACTTGCGCTGGTCATCTATTTTACATGTGGTAATGTATATCCAAACATATTCTTAATTGATTTTATATTTGAAAGTAGTATTCTAGAAAAAAAGTGAAACTTAGTCATATATTGATAGATCCATTAGTTATAATAATATCAGAACATTTCTGAGTGGTATACAAGCCTACAGAAAGAGTCATGACTTTCATAGTAGGTAGGCATAGAATAGAGACACCAAACACTCACAGTAGGCCTGTGGATACACATTTTGCTCTGGGTTCCTTTGGTCAGTGTTGTTTCACACATTGCATTTAAAATGGAGCAAGCTAGTGGTTTTCTTCTGAGTGCTGGCTTTGTCACATTTTAATATCAGTTCCATCCTTTAATGGAACATGTTGATAAATCACCAGATTGCATATAGAAAAAAATCTCCCAAATTTTAATATGCTATTGTCTAAATCATCTGTAATTTTCAGTTTTGAATTCATCTACCAAAGAGTTATGAGAGCCTTTTATTTTCCTAGTGGCTTTTAAAATAGTGTTTATTAATTCCCATTGTGGTCAAAATGTGGCTGTATAATTTTAAAACTTTTATTGTGCAGTGTATTGTGTACAAGAAAGACTGTAAAATTGTAAGTGAAGTCTAAAAAATATTTAATAAATAAAAACCATTGTAGCCATTACCCAACCAAAGAAATAGAAAATTAATAGTGCTCTAGAAACGGCCTAAGTGCTTCTCACTAACTGTTTCCCTCGCCACAAACGTAACCATTTACCTGCTTTTTATATTCTTACTAGATATGTGTGCCTATCTCAACAACATATTTTGGACTTTAACAGATAAATTGATTCATAATGTATATATCTTATGTATCGTGTCTTTCTCTAAGCATTGTCTTTGAGTTTCGTAGTATAGATGCTAGTGGGTTATCACTCCTGCTTGTCTAGTAATCCATGATATGGATATACACTCGTGGACTGATGAGGTTTCACTAGGATGTCTCAGTGACAGCCTCAACTGCAGTGTTTCCTAAACTGAGTTTATTAACTCTCTTCAACCTCCCACGTGCCAAAACTGCTGTATCAACTGTGTTTTCTATTTCTGAAATAGCATTTCTTTCCACCCATTTACCCAAGCCAGAAACTCGTTTTTGACACCTTTCTCTTCCTCTTTCAGCACGTCAAGGCAATCATTAATCCTGTAGATTTGCCTTGATCATTTCAAATCTGTGTCTCCACTGTTACCAGCCTAGTGGAGTCCCTGCCTGCACCTTTGAGGTGGTCTTTGTGCAGCATCAGTCTCCTTTCCTGTTCTCTTTCTGTGGCTTACCGCCTTGCCTCTTCTGCTGCTTCTTGGCCCTCATTCCCTTCACTTGCTAGTCTCTGTTAACTTCAGCCATTGTTCATGCCATGCTCCTTCCTGCTTCACAACCTTTGCAAATGCTGCTTCCTCTGCCTGTAGAACACTGTCCTAGTATTCTACAACAGGGCTGAACGCTGGTCATTCTCACTCATCCTTCCTGACAGAATTTTGAAATATCACCTCCTCAGAGAGAAGTCTTCCTTACCATCCCTGAATCTAGCTCATGACTCCCTGTTATCATTAGGGCTTTGTACCACTCCCACCTGGCATGACTATAAAATTGATAAACTGGTTATTAAGGAAGACCTTTCCTTTGATTCAGTCAGGGACCAATAGTCTACAAAGTCTATTAAAGCAAGAAATTAAAAGAGGTGCATGCCTTAAGTATTTTACTCTCAGAACATAACTCTATGTTCATTTGTCAGGCTTTTTATTAAGGGACAAAGGCCTTTTTTTTGAGAATAGGTCCATTAGTTGCCAGTTCCATATTGTTTATCTTTTAGAAACTATACTCATAATATTAATATATCATTTAAGATTTATAGTTTGGGTTTTTTAAGTAGCATAAGAGTTTAGACTTTTCTGATGCATTCTGATCTTAGAATCCTTGTATATTTTGTAGCATTTTTTCTAATTTTTGAAACTATTTTCTTGCCTGTACCTAATTCAGCAACAGAAGTATCTCACTTTTATTGAGTATATCAAAAGTTATTCAACTCAGTGTTCACATTCCCCCATATTTTGTTAGGTTAATTAACAATTAAATCACCTAATTACAATAGTAAGTATAAATGACATGAACAGATCTAGAACTCAGTAAAACTCAGCTGATGGGAAGAAGTCTGAGTATACTAGGGCAGAGGATTCCACATGTACATGCTCTACTATATTAATATACTATGTATAGTATAATACTGTAACTGAATTATATGACCATTTACTACCCACAAAACAGCAGTTTTATATGGTTGAATATAATATTAAATAACAGTGTAAAAGATATGTAGGCATACAGTTGGATAATGTAGATCATGTCACAGACTATAAAGTATGTTAAAAATATTTTAAAATAATTTTCTGAAAAACCCCAGTGGTTCTCAGATTCTTTTAGATGGAGAAGGCAATGGCAACCCACTCCAGTACTCCTGCCTGGAAAATCCCATGGGCGGAGGGGCATGGTGGGCTGCAGTCCATGGGGTCGTGAAAAGTCGGACACGACTGAGCGACTTCCCTTTCATTTTTCACTTTCATGCACTGGAGAAGGAAATGGCAACCCACTCCAGTGTTCTTGCCTGGAGAATCCCAGGGACGGGGGAGCCTGACGGGCTTCCGTCTATGGGGTCGCACAGAGTCGGACACGACTGAAGCGACTTAGCAGCAGCAGAGCTATGATAGCCATGCATCCCTGGATTTCTGGATCAGTCTTTACTATTAAACACTATTTTTTTTTAAGTTATTGAAATGTTGCCAAAATATCAATCAAAAATAGAATCTCCTAAACTGCATCTTGTACTTGACTTGGCACAGAAATACTTTAGTCAGTCCTTGTGTCCTAGTTTTTGTACTGTGACTGAAGAGGTTTCTATTGAAAAGGTATTATGGTTAGTAGTCTAGATAGATTAAACAGTACAGGCGCGGTTTAGTTGGGTCACATGTTTCCTCTCTGCCCACTATGGCATGCCATGTAGTCTTAAAATTTGCTGAATTTATTTCTGATAAAGTATGGGTTCAGTGCCACTGGAATGAACTCCTGGGAACTATATCAATAACTTTGTTTTGTGGAAATTTTGTAATAGATACTTCTTGGCATTAAGAGGGCCATTGACTACAGTCTTTACTTTGTTAATATATATAAATTTTTTAGTAATGGAATTTGACCTCTCATTTTTCATAATTCTGATTTATAGCTTATCCTGTTAATTATCACTTTTCAACAAAAGCTGTTTAACTTACTACAGTATTATAAAACCAATTTAAATTATGATTGTCCTTCAGGGAAGGAATGACTTTTTAGAATTTTGCTTTGGATAGGTTTAAAGATAACTCTGCAGGTATAGAAATGTGAAAGATTGTTAATGGATGATTTCCATCTAGAATCAATACAATCAAAATTTAACACTTTTTCATAAAAAAGCCCTGTGTAACTTTATATGAAACCATAAAGTAATAGAGTTGTAATTTAGTTCTTAAATGGTTTCAGCTGTATTTCCAAAAATTTAACCAGAAAAACAAAAGAGCCTCAAAACTGACATTGTAAATATTAAGATAGTTGATATGTCTTCCTGATTCTTATATGGACTCTTCTGTGAATCACTATTGGGATTTTCTTCCCACTATTACAGCCACCCACATAGCATTCCCCACATCAAGGAAAAATCCATTTTCTATCCTCAAGGAGTATGGAAGCACACTAGTCTTTTAAGTTAGGATATTTTGTCACAATGGAATCTAGCAGCAGCCTTCCACATTAGGAATAGAGAGATCACTAAATTTCATGCCCTGTCTATGAAACTGAACCAGAGGTTTAGTGTTAGAAACTGCCTGCTGCCACCTGGCCTGTCATGCAGCTTGTTCATACAGCTTACAAAGAGCTGTATATGAGAATCAGTGGTTTTAAGGTTGGTCACTTTCTAAAATGAATGGTTATTTTTTTAGGTATAATTTGCTTGTCAAAGAAGTATCTTTAGATAGCTACAAAACATATCTTATAAACACGGAAAGAGATTTCTGTACTTTTTGAATATTACTCTTCTAGTTTCTGCGGTGGTATGGCTTATTATCTTACAATCACTAGACCAAGGTCAACAAACTTCTTCTGTAAACAGCCAGAGAGAAAATACTTTAGACTTTGTAGGCTACATGTGATCCTGTTGAATGTTCTTTCTGGACTTTTTGTTTTTGTTTTTTTTTAATCCCTTTAAAAATGTAGAAGCCATTCTTAGCTTGAGTCTATACAGAAGCAGGCCACAGGCCAGATTTCCTCCTTGGGCTATAGCCTGCTGACCTCTGCTCTAGATCAGCGCTGTCCAGTAGAAATATAATTCAAACCATATATGTAATTAAAAATTTTCTAATGGCCACATTTAAAAAATAAAAAGAAGCAGATGAAATGAATTCTACTACAATATTTTACCAGTTATATCCAAACTTGTTATTTCAATATGTAGCACTGACCACATTTCAGGGACTCAGTAACCACATGTGCCAGACAGCACAGTTCCATACCAGGGCTGTGCAAAGTATGGACCGTGAACTGGTGTCAGCCTACAGTTTGTTACCAGTGTTTGACAGGTTAAGTGTAGAAATTAAAAACAAGCATTTAAAATAGTTTATAGTAATTTAACAGTTACTTTATATCTGTTCAATTAGTAAGAAACTTGGCACTTATATTTCATGTCTTTTTTATATTTCATTTTTAAAGCAATTTTATTATATTTTACAAAAGAATCAGTCTATGAAATTAAAAAGAAACTGCTTTTACTACAGATAATTTAAGAGGCCCCTTCAGTGCTTCTGCACCCAGTTTATGCTGCTGGCTCAAAAACTTGAGGAACCAGTTACCTCCGGTGGTGAGGGTAGAGTGTGGAGCTGAAAACGGGACAGTGAGCGGTCTGTGTGTCAGCCTCCCGTGCGTCTTTCACCCTGAGCAGCCTGGAAGCGACCGTTCCTTTACCCTGGATAAAGCTAGAGGTCAGAGCTGGGAGGAGTCTAGGAAATGTAGTCGTAACTGAAGTTGGGATATCTTTTGGAAATAAGTGCCACTTTTGAAAAACAGAGCCTAAGTGAAAGGGAGAATACTGAAGTTAAGACCTCACAACTTGCCTTCCCTGCACTCAGAACATGGCAGTCAGGCGTGTGTGCCCCACACAGGAGACTGGAGCCTTTCTTTCCAGGATGAACAGCCAGGAGACAAAGCTTAGAGATGGTAACTTTTGAGGATTCCCTAATAAAAAACCAACTCATTGTCTCATCACCTTGTAATAAAGCCAACCAGTCAGCAAGCACCACCCCGCTGCCCCCCATCCGCCCCCTCCTCCCCACCCCGCCCCCTTAACAGAGCTTCTGATCTGCCGTGTCAGTGCTGATGCATCATCAGACACTTAAAAGAAAGCCTCTGAAGTCAAAAACAAAGGCCTAAAGATCTAAGGAGAAAAAACAATATACTTAGAAGAAACAGATACAATTATTTAAAATGTTAAAAGAAGAAAAAAGGAAAACAACGTTTTAAAACTTTGTATCCTTAGAGAAATGAGGTATTATATCCAGGAAGCTGGAACAGAATGCTATCAAAAAGAACATTCAGAGAACAAGAAAATTTGTCTTGAAAATTAAAACTAATACAAAGAACTGTAACCGCACTAGAACTGTTGGATAGTGATGTCAAAGAAATCTACCAGTAGAAAATGAAAAGAAAGACCATCTTAAAAAGGAGATATATGATAATCAGAAGATGAATCTAAGCGGTGTAATGTCTAATGAACTTGAGGGAGGGAGGGAAGATCATGGAGTAAAAAGAAATTGAAAGGGCCTGGCACAATGAGTGTAAAAAAGGTCCCACATATGGATAAAGTGTGGATAAAGAAGCTGCAATGTTTCACGAAATAAAAACAGGTCACATGCAGAAGACTGGGAACTGGTCTAACATTAGACTTTCCAACAGCCAAACTGAAGCCATCAGAATAGTGGCCTAAGGCCCTCAAAATTCTCAGGGTGAATTATTTCCACCCTAGAATGTTATCAACTGATATGAACACATTATCTAGAAACAGGAAAATAGCAGCAGAAACAGCTTAACAAAATTCAGAGTAACTCTCCTTGACCCCTGGGAGTGGAAATCAAGAATGGAGAGAGTGTATCAGGCAGTACTCCTTTTTGATATAAGCCTTGTAGTAGTGTTTGACCTTTGAAACTGTAAATGTATGAATTAGGTGAAAATAAAAAGCAACTTTAAGAAATGAGACGGAAGTCAGGCTAAAAGGGTCTAGGATATTGGAAGAGTACATCTCCAAATTCTAGAGTCAACAAAAATGGAGCAGGAATTAGTCCTAAAAATAATAGGGCCACAAGTGAAATCTTAATATATTAAGAATAAGTGATAAAAAACAAAACATGTTCAAATGGTGTAAGACTCAAAAAATGCTTACAAAAGATTTTCTTTGCGAGGAGGAGGAAGTGAAATGTTCTGACAGAGTTTAATAGATCTAACAGTCCCATCTAACATTTTATTAGAACATATACCACGTATCATGCAGATTTCTATGTGCTTAACAGTACGCTTTTAATAAAGAGGCCTCTCACCATACATTCTATGATTCCAGAGACATAAACTATATCTATGTTGGCATTGTCATTATTCCAAGAGCACTGTTAGTTCAAGACCCTTTCTGTAGGAAACTAAAGGGAAGATACATAATTCTTCTTAAGAAAGTTTATTTCTCTTGCTCCTAGTCAGCTTCTTGAAAATGGAAATATTTCTGCCAAAGAGGTTTAGTCAGTTATGGAAAGATCAGCTCTAATGACTCATCACTGTTAAAACAAAACTCAGTTTCCCAATACTGATTCTGAACTGTGCCGAAGAGTACACAATGAGATAGTAAATAAACATGAACAAAAAATTCAGGGGGAAAAGTGCCATAAATATTACATGCCAAAATAGAAGAAGAAAAAGATTCTGCTGTCATATTGTGATAAAACTGGTTGAAGTTTAGGCTTTTCTATTTCATCTAATGTTGATTTTTAGGTTACTAAATGAGACAGTGTGCCTATAAATGTCATAGTCTTAAAATAATTTACTTGTAAAGTGCCATGAACTGCTTTAGATTTTTTTTTAAGGAGCAAGAATTAAAAACCCAAACTGCATAGTTTTTGTTTTTTAATTACTATAGTATCATAACTTTTTTCCATTACTCTGTTATTTTCAAGTTTTTCCAGGATTAAGAATCGAGACGCTTACCTTCTATTTAAACACTGTATTATCTTTCTTTTTTCCTGTTTTCTGTTACATTCAAACTACTTCAAAATCACGGAAAAAAATTATGTCATAGGATGAGGAGGGCAGATTAGGAATTTTTACAAGTGATTGACCTGTAAGGCTTAGATTGCTAGATGAGTGGAGTAGAGTTAGTTGGTAAGTGAAATTAGATTACTGCTTAAAGGTTTTTTTAATTAATTTTGATGTATTACACAAATGTGGTCCTGATTATCACTTTTAAGAAGTTGAATGAAGATGTGTTTCAACAACGCAAAACATATTTTCCCTTTATAATACTTGAGGCTGGAGTCGGCCTCTCCAGGGTGGTTAGCCGGCGTCTGAGGAGCGGAGCTTGAGCAGGGCTGGGCCCGTGAGGGGCCCTCGCCAGCCGCGGGGCCGCCCCAGGAAGCCGCCGCCTCTTCCGGCTTCTCCCCTGAGGCGCCGCGCGGCCAGGCAGCGGATCCAGGCCTCGGCCGGCGCCGGGCCTCCGGGGCCCTCCCGGGCTCAGGATGCCCGGGGTGAAGCTGACCACCCAGGCCTACTGCAAGATGGTGCTGCACGGCGCGAAGTACCCGCACTGCGCCGTCAACGGACTGCTCGTGGCCGAGAAGCAGAAGCCGCGCAAGGAGCACCTGCCCCTGGGCGGCCCGGGCGCCCACCACACCCTCTTCGTGGACTGTATCCCCCTCTTCCACGGCACCCTGGCCCTCGCCCCCATGCTGGAGGTGGCCCTCACCCTGTCCAAACCAGGTAGCAGAAAAGGTGGCCTCCAGGATCGCCGAGGGCTTCAGTGACACGGCTCTCATCATGGTAGACAACACTAAATTCACGATGGACTGTGTGGTCCCCACGATCCATGTATATGAACACCACGAAAACAAATGGCGCTGCAGAGACCCGCACTATGATTACTGTGAAGACTGGCCAGAGGCCCAGAGGATCTCGGCATCGCTCCTGGACAGCCGGTCCTACGAAACACTCGTGGATTTTGATAACCACCTGGATGACATTCGGAATGATTGGACAAATCCAGAGATCAATAAAGCTGTTCTGCACTTGTGTTAGGGAGGGGTTTCAGTGACTGGTCTCTGGGCATTTCCACTACACTGAAGAAGAAAAGTTATTTTTAAATGTAAATAAAATATCACAGCCGGTGTGGAAAAAAAAAAAAAAAAATACTTGAGGCAGTACCTAAATTATTCAAAGTAAGGAGACAGAAACCAATGTCATAATGGCCTGATGACTCAGTGGTAAAGAATCCACCTGCAATGCAGGAGATATGTTTGATTCCTACAGATCCCACGGATCAGGAAGATTCCCTGGAGAAGGAAATGGCAACCCACTCCAGTATTCTGTCCTGGGAAATCCCATGGACAGAGGAGCCTGGTGGCCTACAGTCCATAGGGTTGCAAAGTGTCAGATACAACTTAGTGATTACCAACAACAGCACATATGAAAAAGCCACCAGAGTTTAATTAAAAGGGTTTGTTTCCTTTCCTCTGAGTTCTGTATTCTATTTGAAGGGAAGTAGAAGGTGAGGACTTGCTTGAATAATGGTGCCACAGTAGGGTCTCATAACCCTTATCACAATAATGGGGTGATGTAATGTAAATTTCTGACCAGAACCACTGATGTTTCCCATGAGAAAAAGAGGGGTGGGTACTTACTGCCTTTTTTGTTTTCACACACTCCTTTGATTAACTTATTTTCTTCTGTTTTTTTTTGTCTTTAGGTCTTATAATCAATGGATAAAGTGGGGAAAATGTGGAATAACTTCAAGTACAGGTGTCAGAATCTCTTCGGTCACGAGGGAGGAAGCCGTAGTGAAAATGTGGATATGAACTCCAACAGATGCTTGTCTGTCAAAGAGAAGAACATCAGTTTAGGAGACTCAGCTCCTCAGCAACAAAGCAGTCCCTTAAGAGAAAACGTTGCCTTACAACTAGGGTTAAGCCCTTCAAAGAATTCTTCAAGGAGAAACCAAAACTGTGCCGCTGAAATTCCTCAGATTGTTGAAATAAGCATTGAAAAGGATAATGACTCATGTGTCACCCCAGGAACAAGACTTGCAAGAAGAGATTCCTACTCTCGACATGCTCCTTGGGGTGGGAAGAAGAAACATTCCTGTTCTACAAAGACACAGAGTTCCCTGGATACGGATAAAAAGTTTGGTAGAACTCGAAGTGGACTTCAAAGGAGAGAGCGGCGGTACGGCGTCAGCTCCGTGCATGACATGGACAGCGTGTCCAGCAGGACTGTAGGAAGTCGCTCTCTGAGACAGAGGTTGCAGGATACTGTGGGCTTGTGTTTTCCCATGAGAACTTACAGCAAGCAGTCAAAGCCCCTATTTTCTAATAAAAGAAAAATACATCTTTCTGAATTAATGCTTGAGAAATGCCCTTTTCCTCCTGGCTCAGATTTGGCCCAAAAATGGCATTTGATTAAGCAGCATACGGCCCCTGTGAGCCCACATTCAACATTTTTTGATACATTTGATCCATCCTTGGTTTCTACAGAAGATGAAGAAGATCGGCTTCGAGAGAGAAGGCGGCTTAGTATTGAAGAAGGGGTAGACCCCCCTCCCAACGCACAAATACATACATTCGAAGCCACTGCACAGGTTAACCCGTTATATAAACTGGGACCAAAGTTAGCTCCTGGAATGACTGAAGTAAATGGGGACAGTTCTGCAATTCCACAAGCTAATTGTGACTCAGAAGAGGACACAACCACGCTGTGTTTGCAGTCACGGAGGCAGAAGCAACGTCAGGTATCTGGAGACAGCCATGCCCACGTTAGCAGACAGGGAGCCTGGAAAGTCCACACGCAGATTGATTACATACACTGCCTCGTGCCGGACTTGCTCCAGATCACAGGTAACCCCTGTTACTGGGGAGTGATGGACCGCTACGAAGCAGAAGCCCTTCTGGAAGGGAAACCTGAAGGCACATTTCTGCTCAGGGACTCTGCACAGGAGGACTACCTCTTCTCTGTGAGCTTCCGTCGCTACAACAGGTCTCTGCATGCCCGAATTGAACAGTGGAATCACAACTTTAGTTTCGACGCCCATGACCCATGTGTGTTTCACTCCTCCACCGTAACAGGACTTCTGGAACATTACAAAGACCCCAGCTCTTGCATGTTTTTTGAACCGTTGCTTACAATATCACTAAACAGGACTTTCCCTTTTAGCCTGCAGTACATCTGCCGTGCAGTCATCTGCAGATGCACGACGTATGATGGAATTGATGGGCTCCCTTTACCATCGATGTTACAGGATTTTTTAAAAGAGTATCATTATAAACAGAAGGTTAGAGTTCGCTGGCTAGAACGAGAACCAGTCAAAGCAAAGTAAACCCTCCTGTCCCCAAAGGGCATTAACTAGACCTGCTTTTATGTGCATCAGGCAGTATACCTATAGCAAGCACACATATCAGTGTTAGGTTTTTTCAGTACAGTATGTAAGCTTAGTGTTAGTATCTGTCAGGCGCAATCTGCTGTTACTTTTACTCAGTAAATGTGGTGCCTATTGAGACAACAGGGGATAGAGCTACAGGTATTCAGTAAGGCTGCCAAAACACTCTGCCGATTTAGCTGACGGTTTGGTTTTTAATGGCTGTAGTAATAACTGAGTGAAGCAACTCTGGGGCATTTGCTATGAAGAATTCTTATTTCTTACTGAAGAACAAATTATTAATATTGAATGAGTATTTGAACAGTATGACTAATGTTTGAAATTGTTATTTTTTCTAAGAATTTTTCTATAACCTTCCAAAAGTAGTGATGTTTATAGTTACTGTAAGTCAAGTTTGGAAGTCCAAAAAAAACAAAGACTGCCTTCCTTTTAGGAAAAAAAAAAAAAAAATAATGCAATTTTCTGGCCACAAGGGCATAGTGCAGTTCACGTAAGTGTTGATATAGTTTATAGTCAGTCTCCTTTTCTCTTCTGCAAAAGGTACTGTTAAGTAAACCAGGTTTTCTAAGTAGTAGTTCTTAAAATTTCAGACTTATAAAAAGTTGGTAGAATTTTATTTAAGGCCTTAGGTATTCATTTTTTAATGAGTGCTTAAACTTAAAACGCATTGGAAATAGCTGCTGCAAGGTAGGCCTGCGTGTGATTTTTTTAAGTTGACATGTGCAGTCGAGTTGCTGGATCGTTAAAGTTGGATCTTTTTCTATGCCCATGATGAGTTTGTGAACCATGAAGAAAGTGAGACGAGAAGATACCCAGACAAGTCAGATGATACTAACTACAGTGGTTGCTGGTCGTTGAAATTATTGTTAAACTGTAACTCATAATTTGGATGGCAGTATTTATCTCTTTGTTGTAAACTCTCATAGCTGAATTGCTTAAGTACAAGTTATAGAATTTCAGTGCACTTAATTTTTAATGGAAAATCTGAAACCTAAATTGCTGATTTAAAAGGTACTGTACAACCATTGTATCTGTAAATAACTTTACTTAGCACCTTTTTGTCACTTAGAATAGTATGCAATACTACTTGAGTGAGCTATTTTGGACGTAATACCAAGTTCTAGTGTTTGCTTCTTAGTATTGAACCCAATTTACAGTCCGTCTTAGACATTTTGCACTAAAATAGTCAAATCCGTTCTTGTGTCTTTCTGTTAACGTGCTCTGTACCACTGGTGAGTGCTCCCTAGTTTCCTTACCTGCTGCTACAGAAAGTTATTTTACATCCCAATGGCTATTGCCAAGGCCACAAAAAAGAAAAGCTATATTTGTATGCAACACTAACCCTTTGACTGCTAATGTATGTTTCTGCTTGCTGTGCCTTGTTACGGCTGCTTTTTTGTGCTAATAAAGTATGTTTGGTGTTCTCCTTGTATATCTGCTGTTTTATACATTTGCAACAATTTCTCTTGTAAATGGAATGGTTTGGGGTTTTTAAATAAGCATTACCTTGGCAACCTACTATAGTTAATGCAGAATTACTGAACAGTCTAACATTGACTTATTCCAAGTAAGCTAATTCTAAATTTAATTCTGTACATCTTTCCAATCATACTCACATATACTGTGGAACAGTATCTCTCTAGTTACTGAAAATTACTGTATAGTTTAGGTTATAACAGAAAATGAACAGAGAAATACTGACTAAACCTATTGAATTTCTCTGCTTATAAGTGAAAGATTGAAACTATCAATGACATGTTATAGTAAATGAATATTTGTAGCCTCCTGCATCAGAAGCAAGTTAAATGAAGTCTTGTGAATTAATAACAGTAGCACCATTTATTGGTTTGGGGACCATTTTAATTAATAATAAATGCCCACAATGTAGAAACTTTAACCAAAGACTTGTCCATTTTAAAGCAAAATGGGGATTGAAGGGACTTATAATTCCTGTCATTTCTAATAGAAGTCCCTGAAGAACAAATACCAAAGTGTTTGAGAACATCATCCAAACCTACTTTAAAGCATTATGTGCAATTAAGTTGTTATGACATAATTACATTGCATAATTGTTGGGTCCGTTTTCTTGAACTTATAATGTACCTGAAAAATAAACCTCTTGGGGAAATAAAGAGTCATACTGATTATTGGAGAAAGACTATATATGCAAGCAAGATCTTGTTTTAAAGAGGTAACTTGAAACTCCAAGAAAGCACTTGATGTTTTATATGCTTGTAGGAAATTGATGTTTTAATTGTAGTTTTATAGAAAGTATTAATGCTTTTATGTATTTCAGAAATTTCTTATGTTAAATGGAAATTGTTTTAAATGTGTAAATATTTGAGTTTATGTAAGCATGTATACACTGTGCTAAAAGTCACTTATGTTTCAGTTTGTGTGTAATATTCATATGCAACTTTTGGTTTAAATTTTTTTCTTAAAAAAACTAGTGGCTTACATTTTAAAAAAAGAAAAATCACCAGCATGAAACTACACCTAAGTCTATATTCACCGTGTCTTTTTCTGAATCCCACTGTAGTCTGTCAACTAAATTTATGTTTTCATGGTTTTTTTGAAGTGCATATTAATACAAACTAGGAAATTCTTTAGAAGTTTAGAGACTTCATATAGAAGTAATTATAACTAACCCAAAGAAAGATTGCTCTGGTTCATATGCATTCTCATTAAGTTCATTATCCATTCATTCATATTCTCTATATACATACACACATACATACATATGTGCTTATGATGTTAATATTACTTTCAACATTAATATTGACATCTGATTCAAAATCATTTAAAGGCTTTACATATATATACACACACACACACATACACACACTCTATCCTTGTACCATTCAGATTTGATTATCTGCACCTGAAGTTTAGACTTATAACCATAATCTTATTTGTAATACCTTGTAAAGAGAAAGCATTCGTTAGAATTTTCTTTACTGGCTAAACACAGTAAAGATTCTTTGAAGAAACAGCTTGGTAGAATTTTCTTTACTGGCTAAACACAGTAAAGATTCTTTGAAGAAACAGCTTGGTTTAAATATAGTTATTAAGAGTCATAATTAAATTTATATTTCTTAGACAAAAGTTGAGCCCAAATAATCACACTTCACAAACTGATGTGTGTTCTTATGGTCCATGAGAAGATTTATATAAGATTTATAGTGGCTTGAGCCATAAAAATTGATAATTCTAAGATTCATTTTGACAAAATTCAGAGTTTATGAACATTTTAATTTGACATTTTGACCTTGTTGCTGTTCATTTTCATCCTAAGTTTTCTCTTGCTCCATATCACTAAATATTAGTTTGGTAAGTTTTATTGAGATTGGTCTTAGATCCCTTATTTTTATAACAAAGAAAGCTATAAAGTTGCTTTTTGGTACTGGCAAAGAGTCTGAATGAGTCAGAACTCTCCTTGGAAAGATGCAGAGCCTATGTTCATCTCTGCGAGTGTGTTAAGTGTTAACACCGGGCAGATCACATGAGTTCCTTCATATTCCATACCACAGCACATACAGTGTAACCTAGATGAAATTAGATAAACATGCACACTAAAGGCTGACTTAAAGGTGATAAATATTATTTCCAAAGGAAGCAGTACTGCTTGGTGCATAAAAACTGCATATCTAGGCTCATGTTTTGTTTCATATTTTTGCAACAGCCAAACACAGAAGATAGACTTTCACAATGTGGCATATTTCTAAGGAGGTTTGGTATGGAGTTTTTGTGGGAGGTGGCTGGTGGTTTGGGGCGGGGGTAGGGGGAGCGGGGTGTGGATGAATTGTCCTTACAAAATAAGGATCAATTGGAACAACTTTCCATACCCAGGAAGCTTGATTAAATATTAAGACTCATTTGAGCTATTCATTCAACAAATACTCATTGAAGACCCATGTGCGCCCATCACCATTTTAGTGATGGGTACACAGTGGGTTATCAGACAAAGTTATAGGGTCATTGGGGAATGGTGACCTTGAGTGATGAGAAGAAAATCAATATCAAAAGTATTTTGATGAACAATAAAACTAAAGATCTGAAAGCAGGAATGAGCTTTTATACTGAAAAAGAATGCTAGTAAGCCAAGCCTGGTGAGTATGGTGGGAAATGGTAGGTGATAAGGTTGCAGAGATTGACAGGGGCCTGACCACTTAGGGCTATGGGTCCAAAGTAAGGAATCTAAATTTTATTCTGAGTCTGATGGTAATAAGGAGGTGACATGGTCTGCCTTATATTCCTTTAATAAATGGAGAACAAGCTGCAGTGGGGCGAAATTGTAGTCATCTAGGTGAGAGATGGTGAGAGCCTGGATTGGAATGGTAGTCATAGGGAGGAGTCTTTTGCTGGAAAAAGATAACAGGATTTGCTGATAGGTTGGATGTGAAGAAAGAAGAAATCAAAGGTGACTGATTTTGAGCAAAGGATGGTGATGCTATGATTTTAGAATAACATTGGAGGAGCAAATTGGAGAGTATAAGTCAAATCTTGACCTTGGGTATGTTGAATTTTGAAATTACTATTAATTAGGGGAGACATTGGGATGTATGAATTACTATTAGTTATCTCAGTGGAGACATTGGGATGTCTGAATGTAGAGTTAAGGGGGAAAAGAAAATACGGGGCATTGCTATATGAATAATACTTAAAACTACAGGACAGGATGGCAAGAGCTAGGAATTTTGCAGGGGTTAAGTGTTTCTTTAGAAAAAGTGAAAGTGTTAGTTGCTCAGTCTTGGCCGACTCTTTGAGACCCTATGGACTAGCCCACCAGGCTCATCTGTCCATGGAATTCTCAAGGCAAGAATACTGGAGTGGGTAGCCTTTCCCTTCTCCAGGGGATCTTCCCAACCCAGGGATCGAAACCAGGTCTCCTGCATTACAGGCTAATTCTTTACCATCTGAGCCACCAGGGCAGACCCACCAGGGAAGCAAGTGTTTCTTTGGGAAAAGTACTTACCTTAATTTGTCAATTCAAGATTCTGTATCATTCACTTTTGGTTTTTAAGCCATCTACCTTCAATAGACAACTTGAGCTTCAAAAACTTTTCAAATACTGGAATCATAAGCCTTGTATCCAGTTTTAAAACTTCATCCATGTCAAATTAGTTGTCATGTTTTCCATGTCAAGTTAAAATGTCTTTTTTTAGTACAAGTGTTTATATGAAAAAGCAAGTTCATTATGGAATATTTAGAAAATACTAAGATTATAAAGAATTGGTACCTCAGATGGGACTTACCTGGCAGTTCAATGGTTAAGACTCCATGTTCCCAATGCAGGGTGGGCACAGGTTTAATCCCTGGTTGGAGAACTAAGATCCCACATGCTGCACAGTGTAGTCTAAAAACTTTTTAAAATAATCAGGACCACAGTAAAATCCGTATTACCATTTCCTCCACCATCATCAACCCTGACCTTGACCCTCCCAACTCCCATTTTGTAGAGGTAACTGCTATTAACATTTATTATTTTTCTTTTCCAATATTATCCATGCATTTCTAACAAAAGATGAAAGTTTTTAAAATATGGATAAAGATAGATGATAACATACCAAGAGAGGAAGAGTTGTGGACCTTGAATCACTTTTTGGGCATACTCAGATATGGTCCAAATTTTACTGTCTACCTGATTCAGTGGGGACCTAACTTTCTTCAGATTTTTGAGACAGGTCATTCAATGGTTAGAGTAACTGACACTGCTAAGCTCTGGTCACTGATGGTTTCTTGAAATAAAATGTCAGTAGAAGAGAATTTTCATCTCATAGTAAACTAATGGGGACAGTGGCAAGTATATAAATATGGAGTGGTGAAAATATATGAAAATAGAGCTAATGAAAAAGTAATTTAGCAGAAACGTTGCATGCTTGATAAGGAAAAATAGAAAAGTGACCCACTTGGAGGCAGGGTGATTTGGTGTTCTAGGTTTATTTCATCACAAGAATGTCTAAGAAATTGATTAGCAGATAGTGGAGAAGTTAGGTGTGACAGTGTAGTGGTTAAGTAGCAACTGATGAAGGCAGGATGAGGTAGAAGAATCTGTTGAATGTAACTTTTGAATATACTAGACTGAAGAGTCTGAATTTGTCTAGGATCATAGCAAGGTAGAATTAAAGATTAAGAGATTATGCCAGCAGCCGTAAAATGGATTATAACCTAGAGAGACTGGAGAAAGGATGCCCTCTGAAGTTTGCCTGGGTCCCTTAATACCACTGGAATTAAGCTGAGGAGCACATCTGAAAGAAACTGGCAAAGGGGCAGGGGAACCCCACCATTTTTGCTTGCCTAGAAGATTGTTAGGTATGTCATAATTTCTCCAAATGTAAGCAAGTTATAGGAAAGCCAAGCTAGTATCTCCCATTTAATATGAATATGTATCCTGTTTTTAAATAAAATATGGATAGTGTATTTTTGAAAGGCACATTTTTAATGCAGAGAAGTAATATTTATGGGAAAGGTCATCACTCTTAGCTTTATATAGAGAATAGGAAAATTATGTAAAATCTAAACAAAAATTTTTTTCAACCTGACAAAAATGCTGAGAACAGGCGGCAAAATAAGATTTAAGAGGGAGTTACTGAATTTAAACCCCCCAAAAGCTATTCTAATTGATGGAATTTTTCTCATTTTTAATTTTAGTAAGTGAAGACTGCATCGAGTTCTTATTTTAGTACGCTGGGTTATATTTATAAATGTATAGTACTTACTTTCTGATACTTTTTTCTCTAAGAAAGTATTTCTTATTTTTAACTAGAACCCCGAGAGTTTAGGGTATTTTTTAAACACTACAACTTAGCATTACACTGAACAGTCTGATATGTTCTCATCTGTCTTAAAATGCATACAATTATGCACTTAATCCTACTTTTTATTGGCTTCTGTTAAAGATGAATTATAGTTTTCACACAGCATAGGCATGGCTACAGGATGCCGTAAAATCTGTTATAGCCATCATGTACCACCAATATAGATTATCGCAGTACCATCCTGTGAGAAACCATACTGTTGTTAACTGTTGCCTGAGACTTTGAAAACCAGTGTGGCTGCTTTCATGACTGAGACTTCCGGGAAATCTCTGTGTCCCTTCTCACCTAGTTTGTTGCCTCCCCACTTGACACATGGTGCTGTGCTTAGACTGTCTCTTATACACATCTAGATGTGTATAAGAGACAGGTGTAATAGAGTAAGTGTTGAATTTTAATGACATTTATATAGGAATAGAGAAAATTTTCAGTATATAGTAGTAGTTACAAGACAATGATAAAATTTGCAAACTGTATTTTAAAATATCTTTTAGCAATTTCTATCTGAGTAATAATAGGATTATAAAACTAAAATTAATTTCTAAAACTGGGCTATACTAAATTTCCATCTTTCAAGTAGGTAATCTGAGAGGCAGTATATTGGTGACATGAACAAAGTAAATGTTAAGGGTCTACATTTAATCTATGAATTCTGTCAGAGGCTGGGTGATGTACCTAAAATAATCCTAGAGGAGAAGCCGTCAGAACAGCCTCCTGGCCCAAAAAAACATATATAACCTGATGCAATAGATGAATTATTGTGTAATACATAAGATTTACTTGAGCTGCTGTGTCTAATCCTCTGCTTGTCTTGATACTTGACTTAGAGGGGTTAAGTACTTGTCCAGAGTCACAGAGAAAGTGAATGTTGGAGCTAGGTGTCAAACATGGGTTGAGGCCAGAACCTAAGTGCTTATCAGTGATTCCTTAATTTTCTGGATCCTAATTTTGTGAACCAAATTTCTTCCAGTACTTTGTCCCTTATTTTCAGTCAAGGGGACAATAGATTTTCAACAACTGATAAGAATAGATTCTAAACCATTCCTAAAAGTGTTGAGGCAATAGGCTCCTGCTGCCGCTGCTGCTGCTGCTGCTAAGTCGCTGCAGTCATGTCTGACTCTGTGTGACCCCACAGACAGCAGCCCACCAGGCTCCCCCGTCCCTGGGATTCTCCAGGCAAGAACACTGGAGTGGGCTGCCATGTCCTCCAATGTGTGAAAGTAAAGTCGCCCAGTCGTGTCCAACTCCGCAGCAACCCCATGGACTGCAGCCCACCAGGCTCCTCGGCCCATGGGATTGTCCAAGCAGCAGGCCCCTAGAATCCCTTAATCCCTACTCCAGTTCATTGTCTAAGGAATCTTCTGTTTCTCCAACTTTTTCTAGTGCTGCTGCCCCCCTTGCTCCCTTCTCTGCTGTCATGCTGGCTTCTTACAGTGGCCTCAGCACTGCAGTATCTTTCCAACCTCAGGACTTTTGCACTGGTTGCTCCCTCCTGAAATTCTCACCTTCACTGTCTTCCACATAGCAAGATAGGTTCTTTTCATTCTTTATCTCTTAAGCTTAAGTGTCATCTACTCAGAGAGACCTGATCATGTCATTTAAAGGAGCTCACACCCAGAGACAAAAAACAAAACCCAATGAAACCAAAAGCTAGTTCATTGAACAGATAAAACTGATAAGTATTTAGCCAGATTCATCAAGAGAAAAAGGAGAGGGCCCAAATCAGTAAAATCAGAAGTGAAAATGAAGAAAGTACAACTGATGTCACAGAAAATCAAAGAATTAGACTACCTACAAATAACTATACACTAATAAAATGGACAACCTAGAAGTCATGGACAGATTCTTAGAAAGGTTACAATCTCCCCAAGACTGAACCAGGAAGAAATAGAAAATTTGAACAGACCAGTTACCATTACTGAAATTGAATCAATAATTTAAAAACTCCCAACAAACAAAAGTCCAGGACCAGATGGCTTTGCAGGTGAGTTCTACCACTTAGAGAAGAGTTAAATGCCTATCCTTCTGAAACTTCCAAAAAATTGCAGAGGAAGAAAACTACTGAACTTTATGAAGTCAGCATCATTGTCAGAGCTGAATAATACAATATCTGAAATGAAAAACGGAATCAAGAGCAGAATAAATGAGGCAGAAGAATAAGTGAGCTGGAAGACAGATTGGTAGAAACCACTGCTGCAGAAGAGAATTTTTTTAAAAATGGAAAGAAATGAGAACAATCTAAGACCTATGGAAAACATTAAATGTACCAACATTTGCATTCTAGGGTTCTAAGAAGGAAAAGAGAAAAAGGACCCAAGAAAATATTTGAAGAGATAATAGCTGAAAATTTCCCTAATATGGAAAAGGAAACACTCAAGTCCAGGAAGTGTGGAGAGTCCCATACAGGATAAATCCAAGGAGGAACATGCTGAGACATATTAAATGGACAAAAATTAAAGAGAATCTTAAAGAAGCAACAAGAGAAAAGATACAAGGGAATCTCTATGAGGTTATCCACTGATTCTTCAGCTGAAACTCTGTAGGCCAGAAGGGAGTGGCATCATGTATTTAAAGTGATGAAAGGGAAAAACCTACAACCAAGAACACTCTTCCCAGCAAGTCTCTTGTTCAGATTCAATGGAGAAATCAAATGTTTATAGACAAGCAAAAGAGAGAATTCAGCACCACCAAACCAGCTTTACAGCAAATGCTGCAGGAACTCCTCTAGATGGAAAAGAAAAGGCCACAACTAGAAACAGGAAAACTATGAATGGGAAAGCTCACTGGTAAAGGCAGAGACAACAAGGTACAGGAAACAAAGCACCCGTACTCTGAAAACGGTAAGATGCTGATGACAGAAATCAAAGGTAACGCAGGCAGGTGAAAAGACATACTGTGTTCTGGATTGGAAGAATCAATACTGTCAAAGTCACTATACTACCCAGGGCAATCTACCGATTCAGTGCAATACCTACCAAATTAGCAATGACATTTTTCACAGAACCAGAACAAAAATCTTCTAAATTGGTGTGAAAACACAAAAGACCCTGAATAGCCACAACAATCTTGAGAAAGAAAAACAGATGGAGGAATCATTCTCCCTGACTTCAGACTAAACTACAAAGATGCAGTAATCAAAACTGGTATTGGCACACACACACACAAAGCAGAAATACAGATCAACGGCACAGGATAGCAAGTCCAGAGATGACGCTCACACAGTCACCCAGTCTACAACAAAGGAAGCACAAAGATACAGTGAAGAAAAGAGCCTCTGTGAGTAGTGCTGGGAAACCTGGACTGCTACATGTAAAAGAATAAAGTTAGAGCATTCTCTAACACCATATCCAAAAATAAACTCAAAACAGACCACCTAAATGTAAGACTGGATATTATAAAACTTACAGAGGAAAACATAGGCAAAACATTTTTTAACATGGATCACAGCAAGATCTTTTTGGATACACCTCCTAGAGTAATGAAAATAACAAAAATAAACAAATTGCACTTAATTAAAAACTTTTGCACAGCAAAGGAAACCATAAACAAAGCAAAAAGACAGCTCACAGAATGGGAGAAAGTATTTGCAAATGATAAGACCAACATGAGATTGATCTCCAAAATATACAAACAACACTTGCAGCTCAATATCAAAAAAAGCAAACAACCCAATCAAAAAAAAAAAAATGCACAGAAGATCAAATACACATTTCTCTAAAGACATACAAATGGCC
The DNA here is from genome assembly GCA_006410635.1 of Cephalophus harveyi. Classification (NCBI taxonomy): domain Eukaryota; kingdom Metazoa; phylum Chordata; class Mammalia; order Artiodactyla; family Bovidae; genus Cephalophus; species Cephalophus harveyi. Next base: position 527,316 of record SJYT01029174.1, on the reverse strand, counting down.
AGAAGGCACATGGAAAGATGCTCAACATTGCTAATTATTAGAGAAATGCAAATCAAAACTCTAATGAAGTGTATCATCTCATATTGATCAGAATGGCTATCATCAAAAAATCTACAAATAATAAATGTCAGAAAGAGTGTGGAGAAAAGGGAATCCTCTTGCTCTGTTGGTGGAAATGTAAATTGATATAACCACTGAATGGCTATTCAGTATAGCCATTGAATAGTATAGAGGTTCCTTAAAAAACTAAAAGTAGAGTTACCATATGGTCTAGTCTGGGCATATATCCAGAAAAGACAAAAGCTCTTCTTATTGAAAAGATGGATGCATCCCACTGTTCACAGCACCACTATTTATAATATCCAAGACATGGAAGCAACCTAAATGTCCATCAACAGATGAATGGACAAAGAATATGTGGGGGGTGTGTGTGTAATGGAATATTACTCAGCCATAGCAAGAATGAAATAATGCCATTTGCGGCACATGGATGGACTTAGAGGTTATCATACTAAGTAAGTCAGATGGATAAAGAAATATTATATGATATCACTTATATGCAGAATTAAAAATAATGATACGATTGAACCTATTTACAAAACAGAGATAGACTCAGACATAGAATACAAACTTACGGTTGCCAAAAGCAAGAGAAGGGATAATTTAGGAGCTTGGGATCAACAGCTACACACTACTAAATATAAAATAAATAAACAAGAAAGATCTACTCTATACCACAGGGAACTATATTCAGTATCTTGTAATAACCCATAATGGAAAAGAATCTGGAAAAGAATAGTTACAGATGTCTAACTAAAGACTTTATTAAAATATACCTGAAACATTGTAAATCAACTATGTAAATCATACATTGTAAATCATGTAAATCATTGTAAATCAACTAATGCTTTCAATTTAAAAAATACCCAAAAAAAGACGAGGTAACTAATATGATGACCCTCCTGTGATAAATGGGAAAACCCACAGGTAATACACAGAACAAATGAATGCTAGGAAAACTAAGGCAGTCGTTTCACGTGGTTGGAGGTAACTGTATCTGTGAAACTACACACCCTAAGTTTTATGGCATTGAAAGTCATCTTTTTAAAAACTAGAAAACGGTGTCCTTGAAGAAAAAATGTGTGACAGTTTATGAGATCTTAGCGAGGTCTGATGTGATTGGGCTTCCCTCAGAGCTCAAGTCGGTAAAGAATCTGCCTGCAGTGCAGGAGACCCAGGTTTGATTCCTGGGTCGGGAAGATCCCCTCGAGAAGGAAATGGCTACTCCCTCCAGTATTCTTGCCTGGAGAATCCCAGAGATAGAGGAGCCTGGCAGGCTGCAGTCCATGGGGTCGTAAGAATTGGACACGACTAAACCACCAACCAGAGAGGTGGGATGTGATGGAGTTAGAAGACTTGGGTTCAGGTTCAGAGATGACCACTCATGTCACCTCGGTCAAATTACAGTTTCTCTTGGCTTTTGCTTCTTCTCGTTGCAAAGGAATTATCTGCCCATTTCACAGAATCACATTTTGGAAATTATCTCAGATAAGAAATGATAGGAAAAGCACTAACCATTAATTTTCAGAACTCTGGCAGTTGAAAAAAATTTGTAATATGTGACTTAATATAAAGACAGAGATGTACCTAAAACGATTAAGAAAGAGGTCCTTTATAGAATGAAATTTTCTTTGGAAGAACCCAAGTTTACTTTAGCTGTGTAGCTGTTGTCAGACTGCCTGGGTTGTGCTTCAGTTCAGCTGCCTACTAGCTGGTAAGCTGCCTCTCAGGCTCAGTTTCTCCATTTCAGGCTCATCTCTACCCCCATTGTGGTGTGGAAATACATTTACTAATCCTTGAGAAACACACAGCACAGTGCCTGGCACATAGTAAGTTTTCGGTAAATACTGTTTTCTTATCCTTCCATCCATCGTTGATTACATTAGCAGATGTGCAGAACTGGAATCGGGAGCTTCTGTTCAAAACCAGTCTTTCTTTTTCTCTGTTAAGGGCTTGACTAAAACGTAAATTCAACCAGTAGTTCTCTCATATACTGTGGGCTTAATGTGGAGTTTTGCTGATGGACATAATCAAAATGTTGAAACGTTATTTCTAAATCTCAGAAAATTATTGGGGAGCAGATAGGATAAAGAGAACCATAATTCTATTCAAATTTTTATTTCAGTGCTCATAAGATGTTTCAGTTTTCCATAAAGCAAAAGAATTTATCTTTGGAACTGATAGATGTATAGTTATTAGGCATCTGGTTCATGTTTTTATATCCCAGTAGAAATGTGGCAGTACACTTAGAAAAGTTTCAGGAATTATTTTTCTCCAAATGCACCATTTTATTTTCTAACCTGGCTATGACTGTTAGGCTTAGGAAAGATACACACACACACACAGCATAGGCATGGCTACAGGATGCCGTAAAATCTGTTATAGCCATCATGTACCACCAATATAGATTATCGCAGTACCATCCTGTGAGAAACCATACTGTTGTTAACTGTTGCCTGAGACTTTGAAAACCAGTGTGGCTGCTTTCATGACTGAGACTTCCGGGAAATCTCTGTGTCCCTTCTCACCTAGTTTGTTGCCTCCCCACTTGACACATGGTGCTGTGCTTAGACGCTCAGTCGTGTCCAACTCTTTGTGACCCCATGGACTGTAGCCCGCCAGGCTCCTCTATCCATGGGGATTCTCCAGGCAAGAATACTGGAGTGGGTTGCCATGCCCTCCTCCAGGGGATCTTGCCAGCCCAGGGATCGAACCCAGGTCTCCCGCATTGCAGGCAGATTCTTTACCCACTGAGCCATCAGGGAGGCCCAGGAATGCTGGAGTGGGTAGCCTACCCCTTCTCCAGGGGATCTTCCCGACCCAGAAATCAAGCTGGGGTCTTCTGCATGGCAGGCGGATTCTTTACCAGCTGAGCTACCAGGGAAACCCTTACGCAGAGTCACTGCTGTGTATTCCTGTGGGTTTGTGGACGCAGACCATACCACCAAGTTCCTAGCTAGATCCCTAGAACCCAGCTCTCCTCGTGGCTCATGGCAGGTGCTCAGTAGATATTCGTTCAAAGAGTGGATTCCCCAAAATTAAGTAGTTTAATATCTATTGTGGATGCATTTATAAAACATAAAACATGAAGGAATTAAAAAGCAAGCTAGCATTGTGTAACTGCTAGTTTTAACTTATGTCAAAACATTAATAAGTCATTGTACTTTATTCTAACCTAATGACTTAATTAGTTTACTGCCTTATAATTAAAAGTCTCTTAATTTTGAAATTGAGACTTCACCGTTTTAGGCTTTATTGCATCTTTCTGCTGCTTAGGTAACTCTTTGAAACCGTAAAGAGTAACTCAGGTGAGGTAACTCTTTGAAACCGTAAACTCGTATCTTTTGATTCTAGAGCGGCTGGAGGTTTAGAAGCCAGTTTTGCTTTGAGGTTGCAATGCCTACCATCTGTTGAGAAGTGAGTCTCAGAGGCCCTGCAGTGCATCAGTAAAAGGCAGAAAGCGCTCCCACCTAACTAGCACCAAGTATTTCCTGAAAGAGAGACGAGGCGGGGACACAGATGCAGGCCATAGAGCTGCCCCTCCTGAACGCGTCTGTTTACACTGCGTGGCCATCACGGTGGTGCTTTCATTCTCTAAGGCAAAATGTTTAGAATCTTGGGACCTACGCTGGAGCAGTTTCCAACGGAACATTTTGAAAACTCTATGACACTTTAAGGAATGTCTGAAAGTCATTATGCAGACCAAGCCAAAGAAAGCACTGTTTTGATTTTAATGGTTTGTGACTTCTACTATGCATCCTGTCCTTGGGTCCTGGCTGCTGTGACATTGTGTGTAGGCTTCCCTGCAGAGGCATTTGTTTCTCTATGTCTGTCAGCTTGGGAAGGAAAGTCAAGGTGAACACAGGTGAAACAAACCACTTTGACCATATCCTTAAATTCAAGCTAAATTCTACCTTAAGTCCATTGATTCTAAATTCTACCTTAAGTCCATTGATTCTAAATTCTACCTTAAGTCAGTTGAGTTCAGGAAAGCTAATAATACATAATCAAACCAGAAACATTTTTCAAGAGAATAGTTCCAATCTCTTTGAGTGATTCCAGTACTTTCAGTTTAAAAACTTTGTATTGTTTGATCCTATGATTATTTTTATTCTGTTATTGAATGAAAGAATAACACTGAATGATTCAAAATATATTTTAATTTGTAAGTTTTGGTTAAATTTAAGTGTTTAAAAAAAAGAATTGCCTGGATCTCTCAACCTCACATCGTGGAAAAAGAATATCTCCATGCTTACCAGAAGTCTCTCTGTCCAATAAGTGACTCCTTCAAGATATGATACGGCCCCTACCCTCACAGAAGCTCAGCTCCAGTCTCCACCAGACATTTGGGAGTGGCAGTTGTTTGGACTTTTACTTGTGTTTCTGTTCTGTTGTGTTTCTGAAATCAGAACTGCTTCCTTCCTCTAACTGATGCATTCAGTTCAGTTCAGTTGCTCAGTCGTGTCCAACTCTTTGTGACCCCATGAATTGCAGCACGCCAGGCCTCCCTGTCCATCACCAACTCCCGAGTTCACTCATACTCACATCCATTGAGTTGGTGATGCCACCCAGCCATCTCATCCTCTGTCATCCCCTCTTCCTCCTGCCCCCAATCCCTCCCAGCATCAGGGTCTTTTTCAATGAGTCAACTCTTCACATGAGATGGCCAAAGTACTGGAGTTTCAGCCTCAGCATCATTCCTTCCAAAGAACACCCAGGACTTTTGCTGAGGAAGGCTTTCTTATCTTTTCTTGCTGTTCTTTGTAACTCTGCATTCAGATGCTTTTATCTTTCCTTTTCTCCTTTGCTTTTTGCTTCTCTTCTTTTCACAGCTATATGTAAGGCCTCCTCAGACAGCCATTTTGCTTTTTTGCATTTCTTTTCCATGGGGATGGTCTTGATCCCTGTCTCCTGTACAATGTCACGAACCTCCGTCCATAGTTCATCAGGCACTCTGTCTATTTCTCACTTCCACTGTATAATCATAAGGGATTTGATTTAGGTCATACCTGAATGGTCTAGTGGTTTTCCCTACTTTCTTCAATTTAAGTCTGAATTTGGCAATAAAGAGTTCATGATCTGAGCCACAGTCAGCGCCCTCACATCATTTGAGCCCATTTCCCTGAAATCCTAAGTTCCCATCAGTTTACGGCAGCAGTTCACAAACTTTTGGTCTCAAGATTTTATTATACTCTATAAAATTATTGATGATCCACCCAAAAGTTTTGTTTACTGATTTATCTATCAATAGTTACCATTTTACAAATTGAAACATAAAATGTTTCTTTTAAAAAATTCATTATACATTAAGTACATAACATTTTTTTGAAAAATAACATATTTTGGAGAAATTGGTGAGAAAAGCCAAATTGTTTTAATTTTGAAAGTCTCCTAAATATCCAGCTTAATAGAAGACAGCTGAATATTCTTATCTCCACTCAATTTATTGCAATATGTTGCTTTGGTTAAAGAATTGGAAGAAACTCTGGCCTTACATAGATATGTAGTTGGAATAGGAGTATTTTAACAGCCTTTTCAAATAATTGTGGATATTCCTCAATAATACTAGAGTAAAACTCAGCAGATGATAGTTTCTTAAAGGCTGGTTACAGAGCAGAGTCTGCAACTGTATCAGTGAACTAATGGTCTGTCTTCCACTTTGAATGAGTTTTGCAGCATCGTGCATTGGTCATTTGGAAAATCTTAGTTCACTGAATTATGCAGTTCTTCCAAATATTTATGCATTTTAATATACAATATTATAAAATCACAGTTGATAACAGCACCCCTAATCTCACTGATAAATAACTAGGAAACATAATATTTGATATTCAAAATTTTGATTGAAAACTCAAATTTTATCATTAGCAACAAATCGTTTCAATTATTTACCTTGAAGTAACACTTTCAAGAAAATGTCTGCCAGATAGAAATCTGAGTCACCACAGTTTGTCAGCCATTCTTTCAAATAAAAATGGTGTTTCATTAAGAATTGGCTAGTTCAACTTGAAACTCAGTCACACAAGTGCTTTTCATGGAAACAACCATTTACTTCGAGAGGCAGCAGAATGTTTTTTTTTCACTTCCTCTGTTGGCACGCATAATATTAAAAAGATGTGTACTTAAGAGTTGAAATTGAATAAAACATCCTTTCTACTGCTTTATCAAGGACTTTCTTAGGTGGAGCTGGCTCTTTTTGTTTTGCCAGTGCATAGTAGTACAGAACACAATCATTTCTAGTACAGTTTGGTATCAACGCCTTGATTCATGCAAGGGCACCATTTTTGCCCACCATGGCTTTTGCACCATCAATGCAAATTTTGACACAGTTGTATAGAATAAACCATGAGATTTGAAAAATACCTTTAAAATCCTAAAATTAGGTCAAGTATTTACTGATGCCTCAAATGAAATAATCAGTGGCTCCCAAGGTTAACAGTCCAAGAGCCATGGATTCAAACTTGGATCCAGCAACTCCTTCCACCTTTGCAGTATGACTCTGGAAGCCTAGTCAGTTCTGGTAAAGAAGCTAGAAATAACTTTTTGCTATTTGATAAATTAATGAATTTAACTTCCCACATGCTATTCCTCCAGACCCCTTCATAATCATTAATTTTCTTTCAAATAAGAAACTGCAACAGCTAAAACCATTTGTATACAGTTAAAACTTTATCACTTTACATTTGGAACATTCCTTCTAAAAGAAATTTCCTCTCATTCAATACAAAATACATGAGTACCTATCATGTACTCAATACTAACTAGGCACTTTAGGGAATAAAACAAGTGCACATTCCTACTCAATTATTAATTTTTGCAAAGGCTTACTGCATGAAACAAAGGCTATATGGTTAAATGTTGCCTCAGGTGTAGGTTATCAGTAATAAAAATAGAGATTTAGGGATTTTAAAGAGAAGCTGATGGATAGAGGAGCTACTCCAAGGAATCCATGGTTTGGACAAAGGTACTGAAGCTGGGGCTTCTCTGGTGGCTCAGACAGTAAAGAATCTGCCTGCAGTGCAGGAGACCCGGGTTCAATCCCTGGGTCAGGAAGATCCCCTGGAGAAAAGAATGGCAACCTGCTCCGGTATTCTTGCCTGGACAATTCCATGGACAGAAGAACCTGGTGGGCTACAATCCATGGTGTTGCAAAGAGTTGGACATGACTGAGTGACTAACACACACACACTGAAGCTGGAAACTGGAGCCAGTCCTGAGGAGTTGGAGGTAATCGGGACTGTAAATATTTGTACACAGCCACATCCTGAGCTGGAGAGGTGAAGAGAAAGGGCTGGAATAGCTCTTCTTCACCCTCCTACCCTCCAATTGCCTTTAGTTGAGCAAGGAGAATATTAAGTAAACCAAGACCTGGGGGAGGCAACTCTAGAGTGAGTCACAGCCAAAAGGGGTTGTCAAAATGACAGAGTGAGACTTCCTTGGTGGTCCAGTGATTAAGACTTCCGATGCAGGCAGTACAGGTTCAGTCCTGGTTGGGGAGCTAAGGTCCTACACACCTGGGGGCCAAAAAGCCAAAACACAGAATGGAAACACTATCGTAACAAATTCAATAAAGACTAAGAACAAAAATTTTTTTAATGACCCAGATTACCAGGGCACCATTGTCTGTTGTAGACCAGATGCACTGCTTAGATCTCCATCCTAGAAAGAACCAGCTATCCATCTATAGGAAGTGTTGGCGATCAACTTCCAACTGTCAGTTCCTTTAGGGTCGGCCTCAGGTGCAAAAAGCCACTTCTCTGCAAAAAAGCTACCATGCTCAAGGTCATACCCTTCCCAGGACAGTTTATATCCATTAACAGACAGGGGCAGGGATATAAAAGCATAGCCATTCTAGACAACTCTGCAGACAGTATTCACTCGAAAGCTCCCTGCTACATTGGCTGAGGCCTTAATGCAATTCAACTCCTTCTGATCCATCTTTCTTTCTCCTTCTTCTCACAGGTGGGATCCCCTGTGAGAATTCTTGCACTCCAAATTCTGCCTCGGTACCTGATTCTGGAAAATCTAACCTGTGACATTCTCTCTTGCTGATCAGTACATATATATATGTATATATATGCATATGTTTATGTATACATGGGTGTGCTCTGTCGCTCAGTCGTGTCTGACTTTTTGTGGTCTCATGGACTGTAGCCTGCCTGGCTCCTCTGTCCATGGGATTTTCCAGCAAGAAATACTGGAATGGATTGCTATTTCCTCCTCCAGGGGATCTTCCTGACCCAGGGATCAAACCCACATCTCCTACACATGTGCATGTTTATGTATATATACATATGTCTATGTATACATATATTTTTAAATTACTTTCTCCATTCATACAGTATACTACCCACAAATTATCAGCAAATTGTGTTTTCAACCTGTTGGCTTATTTATTCTAAATATAGCCATTATTTCCCTCTAATGAAAATGTTTGTTGCCAAAATATTTTTGTAATGGCAAAATTATTTATTTTCCCACTAATCCCTGTGTAATTTTGGCCCATTTTGGCAATATTAAGATACTAAATATACATAATTTGTTCAGAACAGTGGGGCATTTTATCTGTTTACCCTTGGGTTGGGAAGATCCCCTGGAAAAGGAAATGGCAACCCACCCCAGTATTCTTGCCTGGAAAAGGAAATGGCAACCCACTCCAGTATTCTTGCCTGGAAAATCCAATGGATAGAGGAGCCTGGTGGGCTACAGTCCACGGGGTCACAAAAGAGTCAGACATGGCTGAGTGCGAGCACAGTCAACAACTGAGAGTAATTCTTAGTAAGAAGGAAAAATATTCCAGTTGTAGCTTCAAAAATATGACATGTGGAAGGTTGAAAGTCACTTTCTGAGCAGTGTGGGTTGTAAGCCTTAGTCTTGACACCTCTATTTAGTAGCACACTCTGAGGTCCTTCAGCCTCGTGTGCAGGGCAGAGGACCAAGGTCTGATTGCACTCAATCTATTTGCAGGAAACTCAAGCAAAGTCATGCCCTTTCTGAAAAACCTTCCACCAAAGAAGGTGATGGGCTAGAGGACCCCTAAGGTGGTTCTTTTCTTAGCATCCCAGGTCCCAAGTTCTGTGCTGTGTTGTCACAAAGGTTATTTGGAGTCCTGAGAAGGAGATTAAACTATGATTTTAAATTTTTACTTTAGGCAAGACTTTTTATATAAAGCAACAAGCATTTGTGGCAGCCCTAAAATTTGTCATGAGAAATAAGCGTTTCTTTCATGAAGCCCAGGTGGGAGGGCAGCCCTGGGCTGGACCGGAAGCCCAGCAGAGGCATCTTTCTTCCCAGTCTTTTCTCTGCCCTGCCTGGTGCCTCCTGCCAGCCTGCTCCTCTCACCACCGCTCCCCAGCATCACTTCCACAGTTGCTGCCCCACTGACTTCCCGGGGCCGTAAGATACAAGCCAGATCCCATAGGCTGGCAGACACGCCCTCTGTGGTCTGACCAGTGGCCACCTTTCTAACTGCCCTGGAGCCCCTCCTGCCCATGCACTCTCTCTAGTGGCTCTGGAATCCTCACAGTCCATGAACACACTGCTCACTCTCAGCTCTGCCTCTCTGCACACGTTCCTCTTTCTCCTCATTTGGCCCTGCCCTCTGTCCGGCCACCCCCATCTGCCTGGCAAAGCCCTGCCCCGTGCCTCCCTCTGTTATTTCCTTGGACTCTTCCTGGATACCCATCTACTCTGTTTATAACTTCATTACAACCAGGTTTTTTGCATTAGAAACCGTTTATTTTTCACACCAGATACCTCACTTGAATGTGACATCTGAGGAGCAAAAGCAGAATCCAGTTCACCCTTGCATCACCAGCGCCAACACAGGGCCTGATACACACTGGGCCTCAGGCACTGTTTCCCATAGAAAGTTGAATTAATGGCTTCCTGCCTCTGAATCCCCCACCCAGCTCTGTTGAAAGAATTATTTTGGTCTTGTGTTGTTTGCCTATTTTGTTTCCTTCTGGCCAAAGCATCTCCAACAAACGGGAGAAGTCTAAAGAGTGACTTGCAGACAAACCATACGCTAACCACAATGCCCAGCATCTATTAAACAAGTACTAAAATGTCACTAAATTGACGACTGGAGCCCCCCATTGATAGGCAACACTATGCCTCTCTTTTCTAACTCATTGGTAATTCAGTTGCAGGCTAGCAGGAAGGGATATGGTGGAGGGAGAAGCAGGCCTCTCAACGGCCTCAAGTCATGGCCTGTGGGGGTTACCATGGTCTAAATGCTTGTGTCCCCTTCAGGTTCCTATGCTGAGATTTAACCCGCAAGATGATGGTATTAGGAGGTGGGGCCTTTAGGCAGTGTGTAAGTGATGACAGTGGAATCCTCATGAATGAGATCCATGCCCTTATAAAAGAGACACCGGAGAGAGCCCTAGCACCTTCTGAGGATATCAGTATTAGTTTAGTTAACTAAAGTGAGATGTGTTAGTGAACCCTGGAAATTGGAGTTGAGTGCTAGTGAGGATACAGCTGTAAGTCTGCAAGCCAGAAAGGACCCTTACCTGACTACACTGGCACCCTGGTCTCAGACTTCCAGCCTCCAGAACAACAAGCAATGCATTTCAGCTGTTTATAAGCTAGCCAGTCTCTGGCACCTTGTTAAAACAGCCTCAATGGACTGAGGCACGAGACCACCTGCTCATACACCTGGCTAAGTATGGCTCCTGGAGGCTTAAAAAGGAAATTCAACTCTTTTCCAGGACATAGTATGGTCTGGGCTCTGGAGGTATTAGTTTAGTAAACTAAAGTGAAATATGTTAGCAAACCCTGGGAACTGGGGTTGAATGCTTGTGTGAAGCTGAAGCTGGTAGGGTGTCCCTCATCTACATGTTTCATGGGTATGATTAATGTTTGACTCTTGTCAAGTAGGGCCACAGGGAGGTTCCAAGAGGGGCCTTTGACTAGACTAAGAAAAAAGGAGGTGTGGGAAAATGTGTCTGAGAAGCTCATCCAGCACAAACATATTTGCTGCCAAACTGTGAAATTGTTAAATTTGTACCACACAAGACTGTTACTTAAAACATCGTGGTAAAATTGCATGCTGAAGCAGAAAAGAGAGCCTTACGCACCTCTGGAAGGAACATGTGTGCTCAGGTGTAGGCCCCTGCCTCCTCCCCTGCCCTGTACTTAGTATCTGTGTTTCCTAAGACCCCGTGCTGCTCTCTGTCCTGAGTTTCAGCTAGGATATGAGCTTCTGTAGTAACTATAAACTCTCAACAGAATGCAAGTGATAACTAAAGTAAAACAGCTATCTACAGGCACTGGAGAGGGAACGAAAGCAGGCAGATTGTGGTGAGGGGTCCATGCTTGGAGGAGGGGAGCTGTACGGAGTGAGTTGCCATTTTAGCCTAGAGCCAGGCAGTCACTGTGGCACACGGGACAGTGGGCGTGCTGACGGAACAGCTGCTGTCTTTCTGGGGAACCAGAAGACTAAATATGGGGGAACCACAGCTGCTAGAAGGGGCTCCAGAAGAGAGAGAGCTGGAGAAGCGATCCCCCAGTTCTGTCTGTTCACATCACTATTGGCTTTGAATCACACACACAGAACAAACTGGAAGCACTCTGCTGAGGGCAGAAAGTCTGATTTGAGATTGGAGGTAGTGGCCAAAAAAGGATGTGTTGCAGTTTGAGTTCAACAAAGATGACTACCTGCTTCAAAAAGAAACGAGAAAGAAGAAAGAAAACAATTTTTAAAGAATGTTTATCAGGGTAAAATAACATAATCCTGAGTCTCCATAAATTAAAATTCATAATGCCCAGGATGCAGTCCAAAATTACTCAACATAAAAAGATCCAAGAAAATGGAACCTATTTTCAAGAGAAAAGAATATCCACTGAGGAAAACGCCTGAGATGAATGAAATATGGAATTAGCAGACCGATTTTAAAGCAGCTATCATAACTATCCTCCATGAAGTAAAAGAAAATGTTCACAATGAAGACAGAAAATTTCAGCAAGTGAAAATTTTTAAGATATTCTTAAAAATTATATGTGTATAATATATAAAAACTGTATAATGGCTGAAGTTTTACAAAACCTATTGGATAAATTTAACAGAATGGAGATAATAGAGAAAAAAGTAAGTGAACTTGAAGATAGATCGGTAGAAACAATCCAATATGAAGAATAGAGTTTAACAACTGAAAAAAACATAAGCCTCAGACATCTTTTAGATAATATCAGTCAAAAATATATGTAGTTGAAAGGGGAAAGAAAGAACATAAGGCAGAAAAAATATTTGAAGAAATAATCACTGGAAATTTCATGAATTTGTTGAAAACTTAAATCTATAGATTCAAAGTATTCAGAGAACATCAAGCAGGCTGTGCTAAGGCACATTTTATAGTCAAGATATTGAAAGCCGAATACAAACAGTAAACATTGCTGAGGTAGCAAGAAGAGAATAACATACTGTGTTCAAAGAACAGTTCAATAAATGGCTGACTTCTTATCAGAAATTATGAAGTCCAAGAGAGTAGAACAATATTTCTGAAGGGCTGAAAGGAAAGGAAATCTATCAGCCCTGAATTCTATATCTAGCAAAAATATCCTCCAAGAATGAAGGTCAAATAAGGAAATTTTCAGATAAAATTAAGAGAATTTGACACCAGCAGACCTGCACATAGAAATGCTAATGGAAGTTTTCCAGAACACGTAAATGATACCAGCATGCAATTCGAATCATTAGAAAGGAATGAAGCAGAAGAAGTAATCAGGCAGCATTAGAACCTGCTTCCTCTTTTTTGGCCCAAACCCCTCCAGTAGTCCAAGTCAGAGACAAGACTTCCAGGTTTCCAAACAATCCACAACTTTCTGTTAAAACTAAACACTATTTTTAGTAGGATGAAAAACATCAAATACTTAGGAATAAGTCTAACAAAAAATGTTCAAGGAAAACCAAAACCTACAAGACTGCTGGGGGCAGAGAGTAAAAATGAAGAGGAGACTATGCTGGTGGAGCACATTTGTTCCAGCTCCTCCGCAAGTTCTCCTTGGTGGTCTAGTGCCCCAATTTAGAACAGGGAGCAGGGTGGAAAACATGGGCCTCAGACTCCTCTCCGGCTCTCGAGTTTATGTTAACCATCCAGCCCCCCAGAAACAGTCTGACTTCTCTCTTGCTAAGTCCATATTCTAAACTGTTCAGTTGCTAAGTCATGTCTGACTCTGCGAACTCTTGGACTACAGCAGTCCAGGCTTCCCTGTCCTTCACTGTCTCCCAGAGTTTGCTCAAACTCATGTCCATCTAACCACCTCATCTTCTGCCACCCCCAATTTGTCTACCCTTGAAACAATTAGCCATAACCATGCATAAGTGCATAAAAGAGCTATCAGGACCAATTGCTTTCACCAAACGAGCTGATGGGAGGCAGTTTCTACAAAGTAGGCAGGAAGGCAGCTCATTTGGTATCTAGTGCAGGAAGAGAAGAATGAAGAAAACGCTCTTGATTTACCAGCAAGCAAATGTTAAGGTGGAACTACATCTTAGGAAAGCCTCCTATTGGGAGGGTACAGGATGTGCTGGGAGGAAAAGGGGCAAAGAGAAGGAACAAGATGAGCTGGAGGCCAGGAAAACACTTGGAATCGGGCAGGCAAGATGTTGGTGGGATAATCAGCAGGAATATGCTAGTATTGCCATGCCAGTTATTATTATTATTACTAAAACTTCCATAATGATTGATCAAGAGTGTAATAGTAACTGCAGCTTGTGGTAAATGAACAATATACATTTCAGCATTTGTCATTTATCTCCAAAACCACACAACAATGCCATTTCAAAATATTTGTCTGGTTTGGACAGCGGAGTTTAGAGCTGGGGGAAGAGTACAGCCTGGAGAGTGGCAGACACCTTGCTGTTTATTTCAAGTGTTGGGGTCTTGCTTATTCTCCATGACCATTCATGTTTCTAAAATCCCCATCCGTTCCCTCCTAGACTCTACAACATTCTTGAGGGGGACTACAAAGTACCTCCATTACAACTGAAGAGGAGTGTGAGAAGCTTAGAGGTGGGGGTAGCTGCTCAGGGTTGGCTCTGGGGGCAAGGCCAGCTTTCAAGTCAACAGCAACGATGTCAGCACAGGCAGCGAGAGCCCACCTTTGAGCCTTGGTCACTCAAGGTGGCAATGTCTGTGACCCCCAGCCCACGGGGAAGTTCCTTGCAGGCTCAGAGAACTGTGCAGATGACTTCTTGCCTCGAACACCTGAGACTCTGCCCAAGGGTTTTGTCTGGAACCCTGAGCACTCTTTGCCTGTGAATAGGTCAGACTGAAAGTTTGAGGGCGTTAATGCTTTTTTAGGGGCACCCACTCAAAATACAAAGAACCAGACTGGGCAGAGATACCCTAGCTTCCTCTCTGCTCCAGCCTCCTCGCCCTCAATAGGGTGAATTCACTCAAGGTGAATTGTACACTGAACTTCAGCAGATGCTCAGCAGGATCGCCTCTCAGTTGCCCAAGCTCAAGTCCCAGAACTCACTGACGTAACCCTGAGTGGTCTCCTCCCTTCCCTGTCTCTTTCCTTCTGGCCTTTTCCAAGCTTCTGGGAATCATCTCCAAATAAACAAGTTGCTTGGTCCTGTCAGACTATTTGTGACCCCATGGCCTATACAATCCATGGAATTCTCCAGGCCAAATAAACAACTTGTACCTAAATCCTTGTCTAGAGTCTGCTTTGGGGGGGCACCCACACTGGGACAGACAGCAATCCCATCCAAAAGTGCTGGACCCCTCTGCCCAGAGGAGTTGGGAGACCCCTTCAGGTGGCTCGAGGAGGGATGGGGAGGGACTGTGAGGTCAGCAGATGGCATTTCAGGTAAGGGGTCTGGCATGAGCCTACTCTGGAGGGTATGTGGGATGTAATGTGGTGGTGGGGGGGTGGGCAATGGGAGTCTAGCAGTGGCAGGGAGGAAATCGGGGATGAGACCCTGAATCTTCCAGCAAAGCGGACTGAACCCACAGGCCTCCAAGCAGATGCCAGGGAGGCCGCAGTCACCCTTGACTCAGTCAAGGCTTTTAAGGGCTGGAATTGGGAAATGCCATTTTCTGGTTTGCTATTGGCCCAGTATTTCTTGTTTTACATTTTTCTCCTCTGGAATTTCCATTGTCCTTACTCCTTAGAGGAAACTAGACTTTTGTGGGTTGTAAAATATGTCCTCTAAGTTAAATGTCATTTCACCAAGTGCCATCATCACATTTTTCAGCGCCTGGCCATTTATATAACTCTTTCATTTTGCGCTGATAAAATAGCCCTTTGAGGTCAGAAAGGCAGAGGCTAGAATTTCCATTTCTGAGATGCTGGCTAATGTCCCCAGTGTGACCCAGCTGTAAGTGGCAACACCTACCAAAGTGGGAGGGAGCTCCTAGAGCCTGGCTGGCTTCACTCCTGCAGCAAGACGGAGTGGGGAGCTCAGCAGGACCCTGTGAGTGTGGCCCCTCCACTGGGCTAGTCAGCACTATGACAGTCGTGGGCAGGGCGGTCCCCCTGGGGACGGAGAACCAGTGCCTGAATGCAGACAGCAGAGGTCTGGACAGTGCTGGCCACCCTGCTTATATGACATCTGTCCTTTCAGGCTCCCACTGCAACTGGCTAGACTTTCTAACAGAAAGTTCTCTTTACCAAGCTTTCCAAGTCCTAGTTCTTGCAAGCGGTTCTGCAGATGGCAACCTTTGTCCAGAACACTAGCACTTGACCGCTGTCAGTCCTTGCCGAGGGTGGGCAACCTGGTGACTCAGTGGCCAGCTCAGGATCAAGGGTGACCAGTCTCAAGTCCATCTGAGCCTCCCAGAGCACAGACAAGTAGCCAACTCTTTGTAGGTTTTGTATTTTTATGGCACATTGCAGCTTCCAAGTATGTGTTTAGGATATTGAAAACACTTGTTATTCTTTGTGTTAATATGATGAAAGTAATAATAATAAAGTAGGGTCAGTCTCTCGGAGGCTCTGTGAACAGGGCTGGGCTTCCTGCCCTCCTGACCTCGGTGAGATAGGCTGCACTGTGGCCATGTAAAACTTTGGCAGAATTCTGTGCCCCTCCCAGGGGTGGTCCTAGGTCAAGGAGCAACTCCAAGCCTTCCTGGCAGGACTGGCGGTGGAGCCAGAAGCAGGGACCCTGCCCCATCCCTGCTGACTCCAAATCCTTCCAGGTTTGGCCACGTGGCGTGGCACCTGCCTCCTGGATAGGAGAACTAAGAACCCCAGAGATGGCCTGAGGTCTCCTGCTTTGGGGACTGAGGGCCAGGGGTGGGAATTGATCAATATCCTTTCTGCTGTTTTCTTCAGGGAATTACAACCTGTCTTGATCAATATTTTCCTGTAACCTTCTCAATTTCTTCCTAGAAAAGTGAGGATTTAACAAAGGAAACTATGAAACTCCTCTGCTGGAATCAGACAAAAAGGAAAATCTTTAATAAAATAATCAATAATGGATGTTACACCATTAAGCCTAATTTTCCATCAGGGCACAGATGACATGAGAACTACTGTTCTCTCTGTTCAGTTCAGTTGCTCAGTTGTGTCTAACTCTTTGTGACCCCGTGGACTGCAGCACGCCAAGTTTCCCTATCCTTCACCAACTTCCGGAGCTTGCTCAAACTCATGTCCATTGAATCAGTGATGCCATCCAACCATCTCATCCTCTGTCATCCCCTTCTCCTCCCACCTTCAATGTTTCCCAGCATCAGGGTCTTTTCCAATGAGTCAGTTCTTTGCATCAGATGACCAAGGTATTGGAGTTTCAGCTTCAGCATCAGTCCTTCCAATGAACACTCAGGACTGATTTCCTTTAGGATGGACTGGTTGGATCTCCTTGTAGTCCAAGGGACTCTCAAGAGTCTTCTCCAACACCACAGTTCAAAAGCATCAGTTCTTCAGTGCTCAGCTTTCTCTAGAGTCAAACTCTCACATCCATAGGTGACTACTGGAAAAACCACAGCTTTGACTAGATGGACCTTTGTTGACAAAGTAATGTCTCTGCTTTTTAATATGCTGTCTAGGTTGGTCATCCCTGGAGAAGGAAATGGCAACCCACTCCAGTATTCTTGCCTGGAGAATCCCATGGACGGAGAAGCCTAGTAGGTTACAGTCCATGGGGTCGCAAAGAGTCGGACACGACTGAGCGACTTCACCTCACCTAGGTTGGTCATAGCTTTCCTTCCAAGGAGCAAGCGTCTTTTAATTTCATGGCTGCAGTCACCATCTGCAGTGATTCTGGAGCACAAGAAAATAAAATCTGTCACTGTTTCCATTGTTTCCCCATCTATTTGTCATGAAGTGATGGCACCAGTGGATGCCATAACCTTAGTTTTCTGAATGCTGAGCTTTAAGCCACCTTTTTCACTCTCCTCTTTCACTTTCATCAACAGGCTCTCTAGTTCTTTTTCACTTTCTGCCATAAGGGTGGTGTCATCTCCATATCTGAGGTTATTGATATTTCTCCCAGCAATCTTGATTCCAGCTTGTGCTTCCTCCAGCCCAGCATTTCTCATGATGTACTCTGCATATAAGTTAAATAAGCAGGGTGACAATATACAGCCTTGATACACTCCTTTCCCAGTTTGGAACCAGTTTGTTGTTCCATGTTTAGTTCTAACTGTTGCTTCTTGACCTGCATACAGATTTCTCAGGAGGCAGGTCAGGTGGTCTATATTCCCATCTCTTTCAGAGTTTTCCACAGTTTGTTGTGATCCACGCAGTCAAAGGCTTTGGCATAGTCAATAAAGCAGAAATAGATGTTTTTCTGGAACTCTCTTGCTTTTTCGATAATCCAGCAGATGTTGGCAATTGGATCTTTGGTTCCTCTGCCTTTTCTAAGTCCAGCTTGAACATCTGGAAGTTCATAGTCCACATACTGTTGAAGCCTGGCTTGGAGAATTTTGAGAATTACTTTGCCAGCCTGTGGGATGAGTACAACTGTGCGTAGTCTGAACATTCTTTGGCATTGCCCTTCTTTGGGATTGGAATGAAAACTAACCTTTTCCAGTCCTGTGGCCACTGCTGAGTTTTCCAAATTTGCTGGCATATGGAGGGCAGCACTTTCACAGCATCATCTTTCAGGATTTGAAATAGCTCAACTGGAATTCCATCACCTCCAGCTTTGTTCATTGTGATGCTTCCTAAGGCCCACTTGACTATGCATTCCAGGATGTCTGGCTCTAGGTGAGTGATCACACCATCATGGTTATCTGAGTTATGAAGATCTTTTTTGTATAGGTCTTCTGTGTATTCTTGCCACCTCTTAATATCTTCTGCTTCTGTTAGGTCCATACCATTTCTGTCCTTTATTGTGCCCATTTTTGCATGAAATGTTCCCTTATCATCTCTAATTTTCTTGAAGAGATCTCTAGTCTTTTCCATTTATTGTTTGCCTCTATTTCTTTGCATTGATCACTGAGGAAGGCTTTCTTATCTCTCCTTGCTATTCTTTGGAACTCCGCATTCAAATGGATATATCTTTCCTTTTCTCCTTTGCCTTTAGCTTCCTTTCTTTTCTCAGCTGTTTGTAAGCCCTCCTCAGACAACCATTTTGCCTTTTTGCATTTCTTTTTCTTGGGGATGGTCTTGATCACTGCCTCCTGTACGATGTCACGAACCTCCATCCATAGTTCCTCAGGCACTCTATCAGATCTAGTCCCTTGATTCTACTTGTCACTTCCACTGTACAATTGTAAGGGATTTGATTCAGGTCATACCTGAATGGTCTAGTGGCTTTCTTCAATTTAAGTCTGAATTTGGCAATAAGGAGCTCATGATCTGAGCCACAGTCAGCTCCCCGTCTTGTTCTCTCAGGTCCTTTTCAAACCTTCAAGATCTGAGTCTAGCTAATTGACCACACTTTATTATGATTGCTTTCATCATATTAGCACACAGAAATTTTTTTCTATGTGAATTTTCTAACATCCCAATTGCCATGGGATTAATCTGGCATTTAGAGATGACATTTTTCTTCTCTTTGGAAGGGCAACCCTGAATGCTCAAAAGAATAGCTTTTGTCTCTTGTGTTTCCACTAAGGAAAAAGATGTAAGCTGGGAGGCCCATCTTGTTTCACCCTTCCCCCCCAACCTATGAGAACCTGCCCTTCCGCCCATCTCAGGTACAGCTGCCTAGACCAGGTGGGCCTTTGACCTCAGGTTACCTTTCCCAAGGCCACTGATTTGTGGCCTGGTTTAAAAGAAAAAATGATCCACTAAGATGCCTTCTTCAGGCCGTAAGTAGGGGAAACAGAGAGGCTGCTGACATTTTGGAAATGGAAACCAAAGCAGACGGTTGTGGTGCAGAAAGGGGAGAAAAGGAGGTGATCGCTGAGATGGGCACACACGAGATGAGGGCATAACGGAGCCAGGGGCAGAGACGGGAGAATGGAGCAGACAACAGCAGCAGCTAGAGGCCGTGGGTTCCTGGAAAGACGGGGAGTGTGGCCTTAGCTTGGGACGGCTTTCCCATCTCAGTTCCTGCTCCGTGGGAGCCAGCTGGGTCAAGGCTGCTTTTCTAGGGGTCACATCCCTTCCTTGCACTAAATTCCTCTTCCCTGAGCCAGCTCAAGGTGGGTGGGGAGGTCTCTCTCTGAAACCAGAAAAAGTGTTTAGATCATTTACACTTAATGTAATTATTGATAGAGTCAGGTTTCTATACTATCTTGCTTCTTATTTTTTACTTGCTCCTTTTATTCTGTTCGCTTTTTAATCTTTTAGTCTTGTTTTGCATCAATTTTGCATGTTTTAGTATTCCATTTACCTCCACTATTGGTTTGCTAACTATATCACCTTGTCTTATTTTTTCAATAGTTGCTCTGGGATTTAAAATATGCATAATTAATGTATCACAGGGTATCTTCAAATATTATACTACTTCCCATATAAAACTTTCCAACAGTTTGCTGTGCTCCCCTCCTGTACTTTGTGCTCCTGTGGTCATATATTTTACTGCTGCATATGCTATTAACACCACAATACATTCTTTTGCTTTAAGTCATTAGTCTTTTCAATTTTTTTAGTAAGGGTAAAAAAGGTCTCTTATTTTTACCCACATTATTTACCATTTCCCAATCTCTCCAGGCCTTTGTGTTGATCCAACTTTCCATCTGGCATTATTTTCCTACTGCCTGAAGAACTTTAATATTTTTTAAGTTCAGGCCTATTGGCAACAAATGCTTGCATCTTTTGTCTGTCTGAAAAAGTCATCATTTCACCTTCATTTTTAAATTACATCTTTGCTAGATTTAAAATTCTGGGTTGACTTTTTTTTTCAGCACTTTAAGATGCATTCCACTGTCTTCTGGGTTGCATTGTTTCTTATAATAAATCTGTGACAAGTTTTATCTTTGTTCCTCTGTACAAAATGTGTCTTTTTCTCTGGATGCTTTAAAGATGTTCTTTTGTCACTGTTTTTCAGAAACTTGATCATATTGTGTCATGGTGTAAGACATTTCTATCTGTAGATTTATAGTTCTCAACAAATTTGGGGAAATTTTTTGGCGATAATTTCTTCAAATACTTTTTCTGTTTACTCCTCTTTTCCATCTTTCTGGAAGTCCAATTTCATGGACACCAGACTGCTTGATATTATTGCACAACTGATTGGAACTGTGCTCTGGACTTTTTAAATGTATGCATTTTCTTATATGTAAATTAAAACCAAATATAGCTGATTTAAATCAATGAGACTATATACAAGACCCAGCACCATTCATGGCACACAATAGGTGATTAATAAATACTGTTTTTCATCTCCCCAACCTTACCTCTTTAATTTCTCTCTGTGCTCCTGCTCTTTTTATCCAGTTTACACACTTCAGCCTCTTTCGCTTCTCACACCCCTCTACCCCTCCAAATTCCTCCCATCCTTCAAGGCACAGTTTGAATCCCTCCACCCTGAACATTTTCCAGGTAACTTTAGGTCACAGTTCAGGTCTAAGCATTCACCTTTTGCCTCCCCAGAATTAAGCATTATTGTATATTGACAC
Source organism: Cephalophus harveyi (assembly GCA_006410635.1). Lineage (NCBI taxonomy): Eukaryota > Metazoa > Chordata > Mammalia > Artiodactyla > Bovidae > Cephalophus > Cephalophus harveyi. Next base: position 506,287 of record SJYT01029174.1, on the reverse strand, counting down.
GTGTCTTTCACAGTGCAAGGGTGCTTCTGTGTCTTGCCTCACCTTTGATTTTGAATTCCTCAAGAATGAGTATTATAATACTTTTTCCTCCTGCAACATCATCACCGCCTGCTCCAACAGTGCCCGGAGGTGTTTCTCATTGTGAATCACCTGGGACAGATCCTCCCAAGCATCCTAGAGCACCAGAGACCTCCTGCCCCTGGCCAGCCAGCTCCCTGAGGAAAGAAATTGCTCCCAAGTGACACTGTGGTGTTCTGAAGGAAAAAGGACTCGAGACCAACCATCCTGGTGGAAATCTCAGCCATGCCTGCTTCCTTCTATATAACTCTGGCCAAGTTACTTAGCTAGACTGAGTCCCAGTTTCCTTATCAGTTTCATGGATGTGATGGAGTAAAACAGAGACTTGTGTCAAGCCCCTGGCTATTATCTGCTGTTATGAGAGCTGGATTCATGAATGTAGCACAGGGTTCCAGTCTTTCAGGGGCTACGTGAAGCTGGTAGTCATTCAGAGAACACCTAGACTTGTGAATTTTTGTGCCAGCTATGAACTCATTTCCCCAGGCTGTGTCATGAACTCATTTCCCCAGGCTGTGTCTAAGAGCTCTGCATCCCTCACAAAAGCTTATTGTGTTTCTTTAGTCCCATCCACACATCTGGTTGCACTTACTGATCTAAAAATGTATCCATCCTTCTTGCCATGTTCACATTTCTGAACATGGTGCAGCCCCAAGGGGGAAAAACTCGTAAATACCATGCATTAGAAGAATTAATGCCATGCATTTACATCCTTCCAAAAAAGGAAGGTCTAGGACAAGAAGCCTAGCCCTCTGTAAGCAGCAGGCACATGGACAGCTCTGCACACCAGGGGCTGACACACCAGCATCCCTGGGACTTGAATCTAGCGGTCTTGCTGGTGGTGGTGGTGTTAGTCACTCAGTCGTATCCGACTGCGACCACATGGACTGTAGCCCACTGGGCTCCTCTGTCCATGGGATTCTGCAGACAAGAATACTGGAGTGGATTGCCATTTCCTTCTCCAATCTAGTTGTCTTCAGCTAGGAAAACCCCTCCAAAGCAGTGAGGACTTCTAGGGCAAGGAATCCAGAAAACAAGAAGTTCTTTTGACTATCTAGTAAAGGTTTACTTCCAAAGATGGGAAGAGTAGCAAGGAGAAGTCAAGAGACAGGACACCTGGTTCTGCCTTTAGATTTTCCGAGAGCATGTCGCTCAGTGTCTGTGGGTCTCTGCTACCCATCTGTGCGTAATCACTTATGTCTCCACTGCAGCTGTGATTCTGTGAACGTCTCTGAAACGAGGCAGAGGTATTTGTCTATGTGTTTGTATCTGTCCATGTTCTCAATGCCAATTAAGTGCTTGGCATGTAGCAGATATTTCACACATGTTTTTTAAACAGATGAATGTTATAAGGTTGAAATTGTAAGCCTCTATCTAGATATGCACTTTGCCCTCAATTACTGTGACATCAAGCAACCTCATCTCTGAGCTCCAGCTTCCTCATTTGTAGAACAGATAATGAGGTCTACACATGATGACTGTGAAAATTAAAACAGGAAACCCTCATTTTAAATGGACTTGAGAAGTCCTGAAGGGGGATCTTTCACATGCAAACCACCAGTTGCATTTTATTTTACAATTCTGGGCAGGAAGAAGCTTACCTTACCACACTCCATTAGAAGGAAGTAAGATTTTCTCTTCACCCAGTAACAGCCCAGCCAATGAAAAAGTCCGATAACTCAGCCAACGAGAAACTGTCACCATCCAGACCCATCACTTTCCTTGGATGGACCTTCATTCAAAGAAGCCCCCCCAACTTCCTCCTTTATCTCCATAAAGTTACACTCCTCTCCTTTTTTCTCCAGACTTGCGCATGGTTTGCCATAGCTTGCATGTCCTGCATTGCAGTTCTTCTGCTATTCCCAAATAAACCAATTTTGCTAGTAAAAATAACTGGCTGTCTTATTTTTAAGGTAGAAATGATTAAAGGAGATGTTTAACTCCATAAAGGGTACCTAATACAGAGAGATTGCTCACAAATGCTTGTTGGTTTTTTGGAATGGCTGTAGGAATTTCCTCTCTTGTCTCTTTTTTCCCCACTCTCCCACTCGCAGTATAACGGTGCCGTGTATGGATTTTCTCACTCAATGGGCTGTCTCTAAAGATCCAACCAAAAGAACAGGCTTGTGTTGTAGTAGATTAGATTCAAGTTTAAGCTGAACAAAGAAAGAAGTTATGAAAAGAGATAGGGAATTTTCCCCAGGAAATCTGTTGGAATATATAGATGTTTTCATCAGTGACTGGCTCCTGTGGTGACCCATATGGGTCCATATGCGCTTTTACTTAATGGCCTTGAAGGGCCATGAATAGCTCAAGGAAACTGTGATGAGGCCAGTGGGCTCAGTCAGAGATGCTCTGTGTGTGATCTGCTCCACAGAGACCCACGGGTCTTTGAAGTTACAGAGCTGCTGAGATGCATTAGTGCTACCCAAGGATACAATGAAAGAAGTAGATCCCTGCCTGGCAACCCAGCCAGCCCTGAGGCCTGAGTCTGAAAGAGGTAATAGAGAACGGGCCCGCTAGGCCTGCTCTCTCATGAGACTTTTATGCACTGGGTCTTTGTAGAACCTCCTGGCACCTTTAAAGCCAACCTAGGGCACTTGAAGCCTCACTGGCATGCCAGCACAGCCCCAGTGGCCAGGTCTGGTGGGCGCATGTACTACAATGACCCCTTCTGTCCTCCTGCCCATTTCACTGTGGGTTGTGAGGGGAGAAGAGGAGTCACGTTCTAGGCTGAGCTGTGTCCCCCAGAGGCTCTCCCACCAGTGCTGGGACCGCCAACCACCCCCAGAGCCAGTTCACCAAAGGAGCTGGGCCTTTGGTTCCTGTTGGGAGGGACTGGGATGGGGGTAGGAGAAGTAAAGGGGAAGGGCTGTTGTGAGTTGTGAGTGGTGCAGAGAAGAGAGAAAATTTCTGCTTCTCAACTACTTCACTAGCTCAGTCAGCTGAAGATAGGGAGGGCGGACCTAGGACAGGTAGGTAGTGTGAAGAGCAGGTTATACTGGGCTGAGCAGAGCTAAGTGGAGTTGGAAAGACAGATCCTGCTCTCTTAGAATCCCTTGGGCCGAGGCATCCGTTCTAGGCAGAGATTGAGTTTGTTTTCCTAAAATTGTCTCTGGCAACTGAAGAAGAGAAATGCTTGACTTCTGGACAAGACACCCAGGGAGACCATCTCAGGTCCCCAGAAGCGAGTCTCCTGAAGGTGCCCTCGCAAAGCTGCTGGGCTGCCTCCACTCCCACCGTCCCTGCTCTTCCCTGCCCTCACTCCTCTTCCCCCAGGGGAATGACTTCATGCCTTCTTCCCCAAGGGCCTTCCAGACTTCCGCACTTACCTGGCTGCCTTTTACCATATCCTGACCCCCATTCTCCATTTGTTTTCTCTGGGTCCTTTGCCCTGAATAACTGACTGCTGTAGAGACGAGGCACATAATTCTTTGGTGTCTCCTAGAGTACAGAACTCGGAATACAATAAATGCTTCCTGAATGAATGACTGAAAGGCGGTATTACCTCAGATCTTAAAATGCAATTCTAGGGCTTGTCTGCTGCTGCTGCTGCTAAGTCGCTTCAGTCATGTCCGACTCTGTGCGACCCCATGGACGGCAGCCCACCAGGCGCCCCCATCCCTGGGATTCTTCAGGCAAGAACACTGGAATGGGTTGCCATTTCCTTCTCCAATGCATGAAAGTGAAAAGTGAAAGTGAAGTCGCTCAGTCGTGTCCGACTCTTAGAGACCCCATGGACTGCAGCCCACCAGGCTCCTTCGCCCGTGGGATTTTCCAGGCAAGAGTACTGGAGTGCGGTGCCATTGCCTTCTCCGAGGGCTTCTCTAGGTGGTCTAATGGTCAGGAATCCACCTGCCAATACAGAGGACATGGGTTTAATCCCTGGTCTTGGAAGATCCCATATGCCTCAGGGCCATTAAGCCCATGCGCCACAACTCCTGAAGCCCGTGCAGCTAGAGCTCAGGCTCTGCAACAAGAGAAGCCACTGCAATGAGAAGCCTACACGCCGTAAGGAAGAGGAGCCCCACTCGCCACAAATAGAGAAAGCCCCTGAGCAGCAGTGAAGACCCAGTGCAGCCAAAAATTTAAAAATAAAAATAAATTAAAAGCTTGGGTCATAACAGGTGTACACATAACTCCAACTTATACCTTAAGGATTATTACTGAGGAACTTGGGGTTTCTAGGGCTCCAGCTGTGAGTCCTCTGGGGCTGGTGAGGATGGCGGGACCAGGGCTAAAGGCATTAAGCAAATGTCACAGCCCTGCCACCAATTTATGTGTGATGGAGAATAAGTCATGTAACATTTCTCCATGTCCTTACCTGTTCAGTGGGTCACCACCCACTTGTAAAAGTATTGAGAGCAGAAAATGGGGCAGTTTTGAAAGTGGTTTGGTAATGCTGAATAAATGAAGGAGATTATTATTCTCAGGGGTTCATGAGGGATTCATTCAAAACATCCTTAGTGATAATCCACTCTGCTTCAGATACTAGGAATACAAATACAAAGGTGCCTCAAACCTTGCCCCTCGGAAGCTGGGGAGAGAGACTCAAATACTAACAATGGGATTGTAGGAATGCGGGAGGAAAATGTCTGGAGGGCAGACTGGAGTACATTTGAAGAGACCTTTGGGAATCATCAGATGTCTCCAGGAAGGAGCGTGGAGAGGCAGGAGCCTGACACAAGTGAAGGCTGAAGACGTGGACGGGAGCTGTGAATGGTGCCTCGTGGCTCCAGTGGAGAAAAGCAAGGCTGCCAGGGAGCTCAGCACAGATGCTGGGAAGGTAGGTGGCTGAGCTGGGGAGCTCTCCACCCTGGTGGGGTAGGCCAGGGTGGGGTGGGAGTGCCAGGGGAGGAAGTGTCAGAACGCTTCTGGGCCTCCAGCTGGTGCAGCCACTGGCAGGGCCTGGAGTTGCCGGGTGAGCAGGGAGGCCAGGCCCTCCAGGTTGCTCAGCACGGGTGGGCAGAAGCATACTGCCTGTGTTGCAGCCACGCGTTCTGGGAAACAGACTCACTCAGAAGGACAGTGCAGATAGTGGAGTGCAGTTTATTACACCAGCGGGCCCAAGGCAGAGTCTCCTCTGAGCCAAGGACCCCGACCAGATTTTGTGAAAACCTTATATACCCTATGGAGAAGGCAATGGCACCCCACTCCAGTACTCTTGCCTGGAAAATCCCATGGACGGAGGAGCCTGGTAGGCTGCAGTCCATGGGGTTGCCAAGAGATGGACAAAAGTGTACGCCAAACCCACCTCCCCAAATTCCATGAAACTAGTCTGAACATAGGAAAAGAAAGATACAATCAAAGTTAACTCATGATTCCTGTGCCTTACGCCTAGGTATTTAACAGTGGACAATTATCAATAGGCCTGTGGTCATATCCCAATAAGCATAATAGAATGTATGATTCTATTCGGTTACACAGATAATTAGGGTATTCTTTTAGGCAACGGAGAGTCTAGGTATGAGCCCTGGGGCTCTTCCTTCCAGGGCCTGGTTTTCCAGTTGGTATGTCATTTCCATAGGTACCGGGCATATAGCTCAAAGTCCACAGTCCGGCCCAAGATGGAGTCCTGCTTTCAAGATAGAGCCTGTTCTGTCTGTTTCCTCCTTCACCTGGTCCTTCCTTCTCTTAAGAGCTCCAAGGGCAGCCAGGTCAGATTACTCGCCTGCAACTCAAACGTGTAAAACTCTCACCTCTGTGCCTCAGCACAGCTCTCCCTCTGCATGGACTGTTGTTAATGGCCCGCACCCTCCAAGTCCCTGCTTCCCTGTCACTCCCCGCCCCGGGGGCCTCCTTGGCCCATGGCGCCCCCACTGTTCCTTTAACACTTGGTAACACAAGTGGTCCTCGTCTTTCCTGTGTCTCCCCTCTAACGTGTCAGTTCTGTGAGGTTGGGGGCTTTGTCTCTCATCCCGAGCTGTTGCTGGCACACAGTAGGTGCTAAATAGCTGAATCAATGGCCTGGCTGTAAAGCGTGACTTGAAGGGTGCTGCACTTAAACCTGCAGCATCATCCATGGGTTATGGTGGGGATCAGCATCCCACATAGTAGAAATCAAGAAATCGGGGTCCCCTTCTTGGTCTTAAATATGTATCACATTAAATTTCATAGTAGGTGACAAAGAGAATTGACCACAAAGCCCCAAGGCTGAAATCTGGCTCTGCACCTGCCTCTCCTCACTCCCCGAGCATCATGTCCTAAATCCTGAATCCCAAATCCAGCCACAGTGGGAAGCCCAAGGTGGACACAGTCCTGAATCCTGCCTGGTCAAGGAAACCCAGCTGGCACAGGAAGGTCTCCCGTAGGGCCTGGGCCAGCTACAGAGAATGGAAAGAACGGGCTTCAATGGGCAAAAGCTGCCATTGCCTTACTTGGCAACACACGTGTCTTTTTAAATAACAGATTTAAATAAGTAATGCAAACTGTGAAAATCTATGGTTAAAAATGAAAGAGGAGGGGTGGGAATAAAGACTCTAGCAGATGGTTGCTGGGCCTTCCTCTCTGACAGGTGGGACAGATCATCTACACCAACACATCCCGAAAGGTCTTCTCTCCTAGTGGAGTGCTTATTGGCATCCCACAGAATGAGCCCTGCACATTCAGCCCAGCCCAGAGCAGCTCTGGAGAGGACCTTGGCCTTGGCTGGGCCTCACCTGTGGCCACAGAGTTCAGTTCAGTTCAGTCGCTCAGTTGTGTCCAACTCTTTGCGACCCCATGAATCGCAGCATGCCAGGCCTCCCTGTCCATCACCAACTCCCGGAGTTCACTCAGACTCGCGTCCATCGAGTCCGTGATGCCATCCAGCCATCTCATCCTCGGTCGTCCCCTTCTCCTCCTGCCCCCAATCCTTCCCAGCATCAGAGTCTTTTCCAATGAGTCAACTCTTCGCATGAGGTGGCCAAAGTACTGGAGTTTCAGCTTCAGCATCATTCCNCCATCTCATCCTCGGTCGTCCCCTTCTCCTCCTGCCCCCAATCCTTCCCAGCATCAGAGTCTTTTCCAATGAGTCAACTCTTCGCATGAGGTGGCCAAAGTACTGGAGTTTCAGCTTCAGCATCATTCCCTCCAAAGAAATCCCAGGCCTGATCTCCTTCAGAATGGACTGGTTTTTCCAAGGGACTCTCAAGAGTCTTCTCCAACACCACAGTTCAAAAGCATCAATTCTTCAGTGCTCAGCCTTCTTCACAGTCCAACTCTCACATCCATACATGACCACAGGAAAAACCATAGCCTTGACTAGACGGAGGCCCCCTCACCAAAAGGGGGGCAAGGAGAGAGAAAATCCTGCAAGTCTAGGCAAAGGGACCATCCAACCAGAGGTGGGGAGGAAAGACTCGACGCTAGCCCTTGGGGTGTCTGAGTCAGCATCTCACTCACACACACTCACTCACACACACACGTGCTGCCTCTTGCAGTCCTTGGGCCTCTTCACATCTGCTCTGCCCACACCTGCTCTCTGACAGCCAGGACTGTGGGGCCCTTTAAAAGACCCCACCTGGCCCTCTAACTGGTTCACGGAGGAGAGTCATGGGCCCCTAGCTAGACTGTGGCCCACTAGGAGGTGGAGACCAGACCTTATCCTCCAGTATTCCCAAGGCCAGTCATAGGCATAGTGTCCAAAGGGCTCAGGCGCAGCCACCTTCATTTCCCAGCAGAGCCATCAGTTTGGGGTCAGACTCCTTCCTGCGGCCGCCACTGAGGGTCATGGGCAGGCCTCCTCCCCACATCCTCCAGCCCCTAGGTGTGTTAGCAACGAAGGTTGGATGCTGATGCTGAGTCAGCACTGGGTTTGCAGGGTGTCCCCTGAGGAACCGGCAGGGAGCTATCCCAGGAAGCAAACCCTCATCTCGTCTCAGGGTCACGTGCCATCATTAAGCACTTGTTGGACTGGCCACTGTGCTGAAAGCTTACGTGCAGAATCGCTTTAAATCCTTACAACACCCTACGAGATGCGCCAGCATCACCCCCATCGTTGTCATCTGCATTTAATAGAAGAGGAACCTGAGATGCAGAGAGGGCACGGAACTGGTCTGCGGTCACAGTAAGCAGGATGCGACCCCGCAGTCCTGCCCCACAGCGTGTGCCCTGAACCCCAGGGAAGCCGCAGCCGTGCCGCACAGCCTCCCTGCCTGCACCGTCCCTCAGTCACTGGCACCTGTGCACAGGCTGCAGGACTCTGCAGGCCCAGCTGCTAGTGCCCCGGTCAAGCCCTTGCCTCTCCCTGAGCACTCGGTTTCTCGTTAGTACAATAATGCCGGGTTTGCGAGAAAAGCCATCTCACAGGGTGATCAGAGGAAAAATGTGCTAATATGTGTAACAGGCTTAGAACACTGCCAGGTACCAGACACACTCAACAAATATGAGCCTTGTCACTATTATGGATAACATGAGTGTTCCAGTGGAAACTTCCAAGTCCTTGTCTGATCTACAGTCCCTTCTCCATGGGGTCCGTGAAATGACCTCCCATATCCACTGTCCTTTTAAAATCTCCCTCCAGCTCATTCTTCCACCTTCTCCTTTTCTCCTCCTTCCACTCCCAACTTGCCATTGAATCTGTTTAATTCATTCTAATGCTCGGAGCCCCAGATCCCTGACTGTGACAGATTGAGGGGGTGGGGTGGGGGTGGAGAATGGAGGAGCTTGTGTAATAGGACATAAATAAATTTGCACATGCTTCTTGGTTTCTACTTGCAGATTTTTATCCCATCACAGGGCAATCTTTGCTTTGTCTTCTCTGGAATCAGTGGGAGGATGTTTTATTCATGCCCATCTCCCCAGCACGCAGTGCAGGAGGCGCCCAGTGTGCCACGTGCTTGGTTCTGTGAGAGCCGATGTTTATGCCAGGTGCTGTTTGCTCTCAGGGCCTCACACACTCACTCACTGATGCTCTGATACCATCCTAATGTCTCCACGCCCAGCAGATAGTAAGCACTCCGACGTCTGTCCCCATGCTCAGCAGATAGTAAGCACTCCGACGTCTGGCTAGCAAGGAATGGGGTTCAGTCTATGCCCTCTACACCATTTAAAACCCCCATCTCGGTCTTGGTGACTCATGACCATCCCTCTTACTTCTGGCCTCAACCCTCTCTAATATTTAGGAAGGGGGTTTCAGCGCAAACTGTCAACGTGATGAACGGCCCAGGTGACAATGACAAAAGTGAGCACACACCTAAAGCCACTTAGGCGCTTCCCTACAGGGCATGACTCGACAGCATCAAGCCATCTAAAACCTCTCCCTCCGCACTGGTAAGACATTCTAGTTACTTTTCCAAGTAGCTGTCTGGAAACTGCAAATCCTGACAGCGTAACACATCACACCAAGTCACGGTCAGATAGGCTTGGGTTCACATCCTCTCCTGTTATTTTTTGAGCAAATTCCTGATGTCCTCTGAGCCACAGCTTCCTCAGTGATGGAGCGAGGGTGTGGGCTACCCTGAGCGGCCATGGGAAGATGCCCAGTTCAAAGGTCAGCCGTTTAGTGGGTGGCTTCCTCACTCTTAACAGCCCACCGAGTACAGGCTACTAGGGAAAGAAGAATTTCGAGGGGGAAGGAAGGAAGGATGATTTTAACGTCTGTCAGGCCTGGGGTGGGACGGGGTGGTGGGTGGAGGCTGGGAAGGGAGCGAGCTGTTTACCGGCACAGTCAACAAATAAGGATCAAGACTATAAAGCCAGGCATTGTGCTAAGTGCTGAGGCAGTGAAAAGGAATTTTTATTTATAAGTTATACTCCACCTACTTCCCAAGAGAATTTGAAGGTGACTCAAAATGAAAACCACATATGCGGCATGATCAGTAAAATAGAAAATCAAATCCATGGAAATGAAGAAAAGAAACCCACATTGACGATCACCATGCGTCCAGTTCTTGAGTGTCATCATCATTTAATCCAACAACCCCATTTTACAGATCAGAAAGGAAAGAGCAAAAAGGCAGGCCCGGACCAAACGCAGGAGCAAGCACAGCGGGCTTGGGATATTTAGGAGCCTGTGAAAATGTTTAAAACATTCTTTTAAAATCAGAGTCAGAAGAAAAATTTAGGCTGAAGAAAATGTTTTAATATACAATCTTAATAATTCTTCTTTATACGTCTATACTTTCTATACAATCATAAAATATAATTTTTAATGGAGGAGGGGACTCACAAATGGAAAAGTGCCCCAAAGGTCATCCTGCAGCCCCAAACCTCAGCATGTCTAACTCCAAACCTGTATGTAAGAGTATTTGTTGTTATTGAGTATCATGTGCAAGTCAACTCTGAAACTAAAGAGAGAGTATGATGTGATAAATAATTTTCAGTTTCATAAAAAGGATGTGTGGTGGGGCACATGTACTTACTTTACAATGTGATTGTAGTTTTCTTATTTTCTTTGTAACTAGTCAACCCTTTCTTATCAGTTCCACCAGGGAGCCAACCCCTGCTTGGCTAGGGGGATGGCTAAAAGTTGTCCAATTTGATAAATTTCCAATCTGATTCAGTAACTAAAATTGTCTAAGTAATGGATGACTCCACGGAATCTCGACCTTTGGGAGACTGTTTTGTCTGTCTCCTGAATCCAGTGTGGCAAACGGTTCTGACGAGATCATTGTGGCATCCCGGGAGAAGGTCCCTGGAGCATGCCTGGATCCTCACTGCTCTCTGCTGCTAGGCTATGGACCAGCCTGCTACCTGCGCTGACGGACCACTGAGGTGGGATAGGCTGCATCTTGCTTCACAGGGTGCTGTGCCAGGATGCATCAGCGAAGCCTGTGGTCCCCACCAGCTGCCGAAGCAGCCACTCAGACCTGTGGCCAGGCCTGTCCTCCACCATCCTGCCGACTCTCCCAGTATCTCCCTGCGTGCTGCCTCAGGCTTCCCTGCCACACATTCACGGCGTCGTGTGGGTACTTCTGGACTTGTCATGGCCCCCACGCACCTGGAGGCAGAGAGAATACAAGCCCAGACACTCGCTGTCTCCTTCATACTTTTCTGGATGCCTTAAAAACTCCAACAGATTGTACCCTGACATATTGTAGGGACCATGGAGGAGGCAATGAGCAAAGTGGCAGAGAAAAACCCTGGGGCCTGTTATCTCTCCATCCTCCTTCCCACAATCTATCAAAACAGAAGAAACAAGATTTTCTCTCTTCATTCTCTAAAAACTAGTCAGGAAGGCCTAATTCTTGATATGTTAAATGAGAGATGAAGGAATTCAGAAAACTTTTTCTTTGAACAATGACTGCATTCCATCCAAGAATTTTGCTATGACTCAGACAAAAATCTAATTGGAATATACTGAGCTAGTATTCTATCTTTCTCTTACCTCCTACACCAAACATTGCTTCAGTGGGCAAGTAACCCCAGAACAAGATTTATAGGATGTGAAAAATCATCGAAAAATCATTTCAGAGTGTCAACCCTGTTGCAGAAACATGTTAGTTCAACAGGAGAAACCAACTATGGCGTGTTAAACCCCCCCCAGAATGTATTCTGTGGGTCCTTTTACGAAGAATATTGAACAACATGATGAACACCATTTTCAATGCTTTCTTGAACCTACTGGATCACAGGTTTATTATAAAAGAATATAACTTGGGAACAGCTGGGTGGAAGAGATGCATAGGGTAAGGTCTGGGGAAAGGACACAGAGCTCCCATGCCCTTTCCAGACGCACCACCCATCCCCCATCTGCATGTGCTCACTCAACCAGAAGCTCTCTGAACCCTGGCCTTTTGAGTTTTTAATGGAGGCTTCATCACTTAGACATGATCAATTAAATCACTGGTCATAAGCAACTGATTCAACATCTAGCCCTTTCTCCTCCACAGAGGACCGGAGTGGGGACTTCACTGCTTACTTTGCAAAACTTCTTCCAATACCTGTTGCTGGATGGGCTTCCCTGATGGCTCAGTGGCTAAAAAATCTGCCTGCGATGCAGGAGACACAGGTTTGATCCCTGGGTTGGGAAGATCCCCTAAAGGAGGAAATGGCAACCCACTCCAGTATTCTTGTCTGGGAAATCCCATGGGCAGAGGAGCCTAGTGGGCTACTGTCCAAAGGGTCCCAAAGAGTTGGACACAACTGAGTGACTAAGCAACGCCTCAACAAAAGTAGACTAGAATATTAGGTATTTCTGTATGAAAGGGGGATCATCAGGTGAGTTCAATTATGCTATACCTGGTGTTCCTAACAGCTGAATACAGGTTAGACACCCCAAAGAAGATAGCACAGCATTGTCCACCTAGGTGTTTCAAGCAATGTTTAGATGGGGGAAGCCTGGTAGGCTGCAGTCCAGGGGTTCGCAAAGAATTGGACACAACTGAGTAACTTCACTTTCACTTTTCACTTTCATGCATTGGAGAAGGAAATGGCAACCCACTCCAGTGTTCTTGCCTGGAGAATCCCAGGGACGGGGTAGCCTGGTGGGCTGCTGTCTATGGGGTCGCACAGGGTCGGATACGACTGAAGCGACTTAGCAGCAGCAGCAAGAGATATTTTAAAGGATGTGCAAAGAAATGCAGAGGTATTCTGCATTCATAGATGGATGAGTTGGTATTATGAAGAGGTCATTTTCACAAGTTTATATATATAGATTCGATGCATCTCAATTAAAATCCCAATACATATTTACATGTAGAATCTGGCAAGTTTATTATAAAACTCATTTGAAAATGCAACAATGAGAAGAAAAACAAGGTGAAGGGACTGTCCTACCAGGTATTATGACTAACTACAAAGCCATAGTAATTAAGACAGTGTGACATTGGCACAGACATAGAGAAATAGATCAATGAAGCAGAATAGAGAGCCCATGAACAGACCACACATACAGGGATGCTTGATATATGATAGAGGTAGCATTACAGAGCACTGGAAAGAACAAACTATTAAAAAAATGATGCTGAAAAATGAGTTATGGAGAAATGCATTCTAAGTGGGGATTAAGTCCTTTGTGGAGTCTTTAAGGATCACTCCAATATGGCCATAGAAATTACACTCAGAGAGGTATATGAAATGGAAGGATTTATTATACTCATGGATCCAAGAAGAGAGAGGCATGGCAGGCTACACAGGGTCATTTATATCTCAATTAAAAATAATGCATACAGTATGTTACTTATTTACCAAGCCTAAAAATAGACTCAACTACTAGCTTAAACTACAGTTGGCCTTATGTACTTGCATGTTGTGCATCAGTGGATTCAATCAATTGGGTATTAAAACAATTCAGGGGAAAAAATTCCAGAAAGTTCTAAAAAGCAAAACTTGAATTGGCCATCCTTCAGCAACTACTTATAGTGCTTACATTGCATTTACAACTTTTACATAGCATTTACATTGTATTAGGTATTATACATGGGAGAAGGCGATGGCATCCCACTCCAGTACTCTTGCCTGGAAACTCCCATGGATGGAGGAGCCTGGTGGGCCGCAGTCCATGGGGTCGCTGAGTCAGACACGACTGAGCGACTTCACTTTCACTTTTCACTTTCATGCATTGGAGAGGAAATGGCAACCCACTCCAGTGTTCTTGCCTGGAGAATCCCAGGGATGGCGGAGCCCAGTGGGCTGCCATCTGTGGGGTCGCACAGAGTCGGACACGACTGAAGCGACTTAGCAGCAGCAGCAGCAGCAGGTATTATACATAATCTAGAGATGATTTAAAATATATAGAAGGATTGCATAGGTTATTTGCAAATACTGTACTATTTTATATAAGAGAGCATCTTAGGATTTTGGTGTCTGTGGAGGTCCTGGAACCAATCCCCTGTCAATACCAAGGGATGACTTTGTGTGAAATTGCTGTTATTTAACCATTTTTGCGAGGCAAAATGGCAATTTCCTACAGTTTACCCTAGATAGAGTAAAGCAGTGGGAAAGATCTATTAGAAGTGATGCTGAAAAAAGTTATGGGGAAATGTGCTGTAAGGAGGGAGAGTAAGTCCTTTGTGGGATCTTTATGGATCATTCCAACATGGCCATCGAAATCCCTAGTATTTTTAGGATGCATACACAGATGGTAAAACCATAAAAGTAAGCAAGGTGATCATGAACTGAAAGGTCAGGATTGTGTTACCCCTCTGGGGAGGAGGGAAGGAGATGCGATTGAAAAAGGAGAGGGTGGAAGGGGGACTTCACAGGTACTGGAGATGTTCTAGTCTGTTTCTTGCCCTCATGAGTGGTTACAAAAATATTTGCTTTACAGTTCTTTAAACTATAAATAATTTTATGCATTTTTTAAAAAGGAAGTAAGAAAAATGTAGATGCCAGTTCTGAACGCAGGGCACCCTAGCCGAACAAGTCTTTTACCCTTGAGTGGCACAGAGAGCAGGGCACCTCCTGTTGGATGCCAGGGGCCCTCATTGCAGATTACCTAAAACAGTTGCCCTGGCACCATTGGTTTGTCTTGTTTCTCCCAGATAACAACTGGTGATACTTTTATTACCCCACTTATAATGATATATTATACTAGATTAGTTATGTGTCTTTTCCCAATGAAGGGTAAGCCCCTTGAGGGCAAGGACTGAGAATTTTCCACGGTTGACCCAGTGAAGCCGAGTGCCTGACACACTGCAGATCCTTGAATAACTGAAAGGATACACTCCAGAGGAATGTCCGGTTGGACAGATAGATGGATGGACAGAGAGCTTACTGGCTGCAGGTCTTTACTGAATAGGGGATTTTATTTTGAGAACTAGCGAAGAGAGTTTTACAGCCAAACATTATGAATAGAGTGGCTTTATACATGTAAAAGTGCTAGTACAGTATAGTATAAACGGAGTATGGTATAAGCCATACTTAATGATTTAGTACCTGGGACAACACACGCTGTGCTTCGAATATTCAGTGATGTCCCTTCTAATTATGCTGCTAGGACTTGCCAGCCACATAGGGCCCGCTACTTCCTCGCACGGCTGCAGGACAACTACTCACTTCATATTTACGTAAATAGCACTGCCTGAGTTGTGCACTTGGAGAAGGCAATGGCACCCCACTCCAGTACTCTTGCCTGGAAAATCCTATGGACGGAGGAACCTGGTAGGCTGCAGTCCATGGGGTCGCTAAGAGTCGGACACGACTGAGCGACTTCACTTTCACTTCACTTTCATGCACTGGAGAAGGAAATGGTAACCCACTCCAGTGTTCCTGCCTGGAGAATCCCAGGGACGGGGGAGCCTGGTGGGCTCCCATCTATGGGGTCGCACAGAGTCGGACATGACTGAAGTGACTCAGCAGCAGCAGAGTTGTGCAATAAGAAGGTTTGAAACCCGCCTTTGTCGGGAGGACCATGGAGCAAGGGGCTCAGGGATGACCCAGAAAGGTGGTTGCTGGAAAGTTCCCCATGTCCAGACTGGTTCCTTGGTGCGCCTCAGTCTTGGAGGCCGCACTCAAGAGGACAGTGTGAAGGGAGACAGATTCTTTCCTCACGTCTCCCCTTCCTTTTCCCTTCCTTCCTGCCTGCTTGCCTCCCTCTCGCCCCCCTCCTGTCCTTCTCTCTTCCTCTCTCTCTCCCCTCCACTTTTCCTTCCTTGATTCTCCTTGTCCGTCTGCCTCTCCCCGTCCTTGTCCTTGTCCCTCTCTCTCACTCCCCCTTTCCTTCCCCACTCCTGTGCTCTTCCCAGTCCCCTATTTATATCTCCCATCATCAGTCGGCTGGACCCAATATAAAGAAACTCAAACATTTTAACTATCCTTCCCTTCGCTCCCCAAGAGACAGCTCTGCCTGTGGTTTTTAGGAGAGTGAATTCCCTCCGGGTCCTTCACCCCAAGCACTTTCCATCCACCCACACAGTCCCTGGACTCCTCTGGGTGGCCTGGAACCTGCTCCACCAAGTGACCACAAAGCCCCCCTTGGGCTTGCGTGGGACCCCTTCCCAACCCACAGCCAGAGAAAGGGCCATTTGTTACTTGTAAATGTCTCCATCCTCAGCTCTATGAGCAAATGCCCCTCCTTTCTAGACCCCATAATAGAAACACAGATCTTGGCTGCCCTTCTCTTCACCCTAAAGAAGGGCTGCTTTTGCAATAAGGGGCATTAGAAAATTGTCATCTGCCAGGAACGCAGAGATGTTTTTTCTCCACAGTCTCTGCCCTGGGCTGATTTGGCCTGATTGACAGGAGAGACAGAGATCATGGGATGAGGGGGAGGAGGAGGGTAAGGAGGAGGTCGGAGAGAGTACAGAGAAGTAGAGAGAAAGATCAAATTCCAGAATTTTAAAACCGGAGGAGGAGAAGGATGGTCATCTAGTAGGGTGGTCCCAACACACGCACACCACCCATTCTGCAGAGGAGGAAACTGAGGCCTCAGGGACCAGAAGCGGTCTGCTTCCATCCTGTCCAGCATCAATAATTGGCAGAGTCCAGACTAGCAGGCCGGTCTCCCAACTCTAATCCCAACCCAGCAGCAACACGCCCGCTCCCCTGCCTGACTCAAAGCAAAGTTGACTCTCTTGGCAGCAAAATGAAACCTTTTGATTTACGAGGAATTCTGAGATATCTTCCAGTTGACAGTCTGGAGAATTGCATAAGTCCACACTTTTTGTGGGGGTAGCATTTAATGAAATGAACACATGAGTTACTCATTTTTCATTAAGGATGACATGCAGAGAGTCCGTATCTAAAGATGAAAAGTAGGTCCCCGCCTGGAGCCCCACCATCCCATGGTCCCCTGGACCACTTGTCTCAAAACACAAACACTGACTGTCAGATTCATTATCTCTTGTAACACTCATAGAGACACAGAAAGCTAGGGAATATCACTCCAGTATTAGGAGAAAAGTGAGGCTCAGAGAGAGCAAGTAACAAGCCCTAAGTCACCCAGCTAGGAAGTGACAACTAGAATTTACATCCCAAGAGGCTTTGGCTCGGCTTCAACAAGCTCTCCGTGTAGGAATGGGAGGCCTGGGTCTAATTGTGTAGATGTTGCTCAGAGCAGGGCCTGAGCTGCAGACTCACTCCAGATGGATGCTCCAGAGATAAAGGGGCCCTGAGTCCTGGCAAGCCTGTGGGCTTTAGTGTTCAGTCAGGCCCAGCTGGACAGTGACTGAGTCCCTGAAGTTTCAGGGACAGTGGGGCCATGAAATTGTTGCCCGAGAGGCTCTGACTTCACCACTTTGCAAATCCTCGTTCTCGGAGCAGCTTGGCATCTGCATCAAGAAACCCAGCCAGGGCCCCATCTCAGATGCAGGTAAAAGTATGAGCCTTGGAGCCAGTCAGACCCGAGTCTGAATCCTAAGCCTGCCACTCATTAACTGTCAGACCCTGAAAAAGTGCCTCAACCCTCCAGAGCTGAAGTTCCCATATCTGTAATAAGTATGTAACAATACCTACCTCTGGGTATTGAGCTGAAAATAATAATAAAAAAAAGTTATTATTAACAGCAACTATTGGATAGTAATGACAACTAATATGCACTGAGGGTAATTTTTGTGCTCTATGCTAGGCTGAGCATTTTACTACATTACCTGAGTTAACCTTTGATACAACCCTCTGAAGTGTATTATTGTTAGCTCCTATGAGGAAACGGAAGCACAGAGAAGGCAGCAATGCTTGCCCAGACCACAGAGTTAGCAAGTGATAGGATCAGCACTTGCACCGAGGTCTGTGTGCACCCCCAGCCCGCTAGCATGACTGTAAGCAAAGTACCGAGCACACAGAAGACACTCAAATGGAAATTCCTGTCCCTTCTTTTTTCCCCTAAAAGCCCAGATTTCCACAGTGCACTCTGGGACCTGCTTTTGGGCTTGCCTACACAGACTTCTCTGGAAGTCAGGAGAAAGCTGGAGATGGGGGATGAGGGGTGGAGGGGAATCTCTCATTCCAGGCTCCCCTCCCCTCTCCCCCCAATCCCCCAACCCCGCTTCCTTATAGGGTTTGGCAAAAGCAGCTTCACTCAAGGCCTCTTGTGTTGCTGGAAACAATGCAAGTTTATTTTGGCACCACAAAGAGAGCCCAACTCTCCCACTCTGGATGGCTATGTGGGAAGAGGACCCAGAGAATGTGGCCCAGACCCCCTCAGTTCCCATTACTCTGCAAATAGCCATCCCATGCAGCTTGGAGAAGGAAATGAGATAAGAGCTTTCTTTCAACTTCCTATAGATCCTAAGATTTGTCCGTCCTTCCAGGCTCCCTCTCGAAAAAGAAGTCGCACTGAAGGCATGGTGCAACATTTAACTACCCACTCTTATCCCAGCCCCTATAAACCCTGTGGGCACTTGGTCTGGCAGTGTCCTCACCTGGGCCTTTGGCTACCGAGGCTGATTAAAGTCATGGACCCTCAGAGTTGCAGGGGATCACCTGGTACCAGCCCCCACCTGGCTTCTATTCACACTCAACCAGCATTTATCCACTCCTGATCCTGGGCCAAGCCAAGAGTACTTTTGCATGTTAGTTCATATTTCAGAATCCTCATACTGCTTTTTTTTCAGAAAAGCCTTATTTCTGCATTTTCACAAAAGTGGAGCCCATGGCTCAGGGAGATGAAGCAGCTGACTCAAGACTGTGGAGGCAGTAGGTAAGAGACGGACCAGGATGTGGTCTTCCAGCACTGACACCAGCCCCGTCTGTCCCAGCCTGAGAGGCGGCCTTCTGCAATGCTCTCCATGGAAGCTTCATCCAGGCTTGGTCTGAGCTCCTCTGGTGTTCCCTGAGAAAGCCTCATTTCAAAGTTTTCCCAGGTGAGCTAAAATTTGCCTCCCTGTCACTTTCTCTCTCAGGCCCTCGAAGTCCTAAATCTAACCTCAAGCAAAAAGGGAAATCCAGGAATCTGCCCTTGGCCATATCTTTTCTTCAGAGATGGGGAAATGGCCCCAGATGGTCCCTGATTCTGTCCCAGGACTGGCTGGGGATGGGGGCAGTGTCTGCACCCTCCCAAGGAGACTGACCGTCAGAACCCTGTCTCTGTGGGCCTTTTCAGGCTCTCTGACTGCTCCGCGTGGCTCCGGGTGGGAGTTAGGGAAACCTGGAGGTTAAAGGTACAACCAGGTGAGCCGGTAAAAGGGATGGATGGGGACTCCAGCCCAGGCCCAGAGAACACCGAGGATGCACCACTGAGTGGGCTGTGACCTGTGGCGGGGGGAGAGCACTTGGGCCCTAGAGGGCACATGCTCCCCACACTCCACACACCCCAGCTTGGCGCAGGGCCAGGTAAGGGAGGTGCTGATGCACCAGCAATAATGGCCCAGATGATAGCTTTCAGAGCTCGCTGAAGGAGGCAGGCAGGGCAAGCTTCATTTTGGTTTACAGATGTGGCAGTGGAGGCCCAGAGAACTCAGATGGCTTTCCAAGGCCACACAGCCCCGAATGCAGGACCCTGGGCTCCTTTCCATCTGTCAGCTCCAGGAGGATGGGTCTGGGCACAGCCACGAAGGCGCGGATGGGAGTAAGTAAGCTCGGCAAAGGGATGGATGGATGGGTTGACAGATTTGGTTGATTGAATCAGTGAGACCTCACCTCACTGCCTCCCAGCTCTGAATAGGAGAGCAGATCTGAGCTTGCAGTTTCCACTAAGGGTGTGACTGAAACACTTATGGTTCCTATTTAAAGCCATACCTCATTCTTCATTTCAGCACCAACCAACAATTAAAGATGATTCAATCAATTTAAAGCAGGCCTCACAATTGGCCTGTCCCTGGCTATTTAAAACCCTCTCCGGGCCCCTGGGGACCTTCAGAACTGAGACTCTCTGTCCTGCCAAGAGCAAACTCTGCCTGTCTCCTTCTGGATCTGCACCCAGACCCAGATCTGGATGCATGCAGTGTCTCGGGCCTGTTCCAGCCACCGGGGCCCCTGCGGCCATGTGCCCCATAGCCTTCTGTTGGGACTATCTCTGCCAGCCCAGGCCTGGACTGGCTGTCTGCCAGGGCTTAGGGGTGCTTCTGGGAGGGGTTGGAGATGCCAGTGGGAGGGAGCAGGGGTAGCAAAGAAAGGCAGGAGCCCACTTAAGAGGCCATAGAAGCCCCAAGGGTACACACTTTTGGTCCTCTGTTGGTTTTATTTGGGCCCTGAGCAAATGTGCCCCCCGCCCCCCAGGGAGCAATGAGAATGTGGGAACCTGGATTTGAACCCAGACTTGACAATTGACCACCCAGTCCTGTGACCTTGGCCAGGTCTCATGGGCTTTCTCAGCATCACCGTCCTCATCAGTATAATGGGAATTTAAAAAATCTCTCCCAGTCCATCTCCCTGAGTGGCTAAGAGATCCCTGACATCTGATCCTCTTGGCAAACATGATCTTGCATTAGGTCTGGTGCTATGAGGACAGCATGGTGATCCCAATACGTGGTCAGAAGAGTGACACTTGGTGTTCATAAGGCACTCTGGGGCTGCAGAAACACAACAGATCCCCTAGTGCAGATGATGACCCCTTTGGGCTGAGGACTCAGTCCAGACTGGTGTAGTCAAGGAAGTCTTCTGGGAGGAAGTGGGCTTGAGCCAAGTTTTGAAGCTTGGACAAGACTGGAAAAAGCCAAGTGTGCCAGGGAAGCTAAACTAGGTAGAGCTGCTGAGAGCTGGTGAACAACGTCCATGGCTGTTTCTCATTTAATCTTCATGATCACGCCCAGTTTAAATAACTGGCCCCTGAGAGATTCAGGCAGCCAGATATGGCTTGGAGTTTCTGATGCCAGTTGCCTGGTGTATTCTGCCCCACTTGCAGAGCAGAGAACATCAGAGATGGGAGAGAGGAAACCAGGGGAGTGGGAAGATGGGAAGATTTCCAGCAGGGTTCTTCCCTCTGGGATTCCTAATGCGTATCCTTCCCAAAGAAAGAAAAAGCACAAAAAGTGCTGAGATAATGTGAGAAGTGTGTGTGTCAGGGGGAGGGGGCAGGGGGGTGGTTTGCTGTGTGAGGGGCTGGGGAGCATGGGGTAGTGACAGCCAGCCATCCTTGGCACTGTGGGAGCCTAAGCTGCCCTGACAGGGGAGAGGGGTCTTTCAGGCCCCAAGTTCTGGTGTGTGGGAGGCAATGATAGCCTCTCCTCCGAAGCCCCAGGGATGAGGCTGAGGAGTGAGATCATGTCTGGGGAGGCAGGGGCAGGGACACAGGATGTGAGCGAGCACCCAGGGGAGCCAGCCGCCTCTCTCCCTGAAAGTTTTCCCCTCTCCCCATCCACCCCGCTCCCCCACCTCCATCCCAGCCTCCCTCTCTCCTCCAGGTTCCATAAGTCAGGTCTGGTGACCCTTCTAGGATTCTCAAGGGTCTCACAGACCCAACTAGACTGCAAGCCCCTCATGGCATGTGCACAGCCTCCCATGTATTAAGAGCTCAGGACCCGGCATAGAGCAGAGGCTTGGGGGCGGGTGCAGGGAAGGCCTCCAGGCCTCACACTTATTAGCTGCATGATTTTAAGCCTGTCCCTTAACCTCCTTGATAGTCTCTTGTGCAATGAAGGTAAAAATAGGACCTATCTCATAAGGTCATAGTGAAAATTGAATGAGTTAATCAGAGTACATGCTTACCAAAAATACCTTCATCTGGTGCACCCCAGAGCAGCTAGCACAGGCTCAATGTTTAGCAGTATACAACGTGACAATTAGCTGATTGCTGCAGCACAGAGTCCTGGGGTCGGGCGCAAGTGAAAGCTCTATGACATGGACCCGTGATTTCAAATGAAGGGCAGAGGTTGTCTCGGGGATTTCCCTCCTTTGAGGCCTCAGGAACATGGCAGTCCCCATGTAAATCTGCCCTGAGGGTCTCACACCCCCATACTGAGGGCAAATCAGGAGCCCCTAGACTCTCCCTGGGGTCTTCCTGGGGAATGTTAGCCCCTGCCTGTGGTTGGAGTGAAAGAGGAGACTGAGGGATTGAGCTGCCCTCCTCTGGCTGAACCTTAGCAGGCAAACATGGGGGTGTTGGCTTCCGGGGAGAGGGGGACAAGGGAAAGAGAAAGGAACCCAAGACCGTGAGGATTAAGTAAGGTGGCATCTATCAGTCTTTAGACCATAGCTTCTGAAGTTTTCTGTAAAGGACTAATCTTGAAACTATCTAATCAGTCACAGACCAGTGCTTTTGTAAGACACAACAAACTTGAAATACTAGAAAGGATGATCACACATTTGAATACTGTGGCATTATCAAATGGCTCTAAAAATTTGTGTTTATTCTGTTTCTGGACTTAAGAGCAACCAGTGACAAACTTACCACCTCCTTGACTGGGTGGCGAAGGGGTTCTAAGAACACGTCAGAGGGCATGGCAACCCCATGGCAATAGCCCTCCAGTATTCTTGCCTGGAGAATCCCATTGACAGAGGAGTCTGTGGGCTACAGTCCATGGGGTTGCAAAGAGTCAGACATGACTGAAGCGACTTAGCATGCATGCACAATCCATGTGTTTAGAAATCATTATCTATGGTTCTCATCTATGGTCCTATAGCCTCTGTTTTGGGGCACAGTCCTGATTATACATATTCTGTCTCCTGGAAATGTATTTTGACTTTTTAAAATGTAGTGTCTGCCATACAATAGACATGTTCCTGAAAGGATGAGCATGAATTCTATATTTATGCAAAGAAATGTGTGGAGAACTGGGTGCCAAGGCAGCAAGCCCTTCCCAGGGGTGAGTATAGGAACAGAGTGTCTGCCTGTCTGGATATAGAGCAAAGGCTTCCCCTGGGAACTAGATGAACAGCAGCTACTATTTTTTGAGCACATAAACTATGCCAGACCCTGAGCACCAGTAATCTGTTTGCCCACTGATTCTACAAGGTAGAAAATGTTTTGTCCGATTTAACAGGAGACATCTCAACTCTGTCAGTTCCTAGAAGGAGCTGTGTAAGTGCTACATGGCAGCCCAGAGGGTTTCAAAACAGCCCCTCCCAAATGCTGACCCTGAAAGGGGTTCTCAAAAATGCACCTTCTCCAGCTCCACACCCTAGATTCTGATGCTCAAAGCCTGGGTGGTAACAAAGTGATTCTGATGATGGGCCGGTTCTGGCATTACTGTACTCACTGATGCTCAGACCTGGAGGCAACCCAAGAGAGCCCATCTGATACAGAACTCAAAAGTGAAGTCTTTTGGGGCCAAGATGATGGAGTAGAAAGACACTGCACTCACATCCTCTCACAAGCACACCAAAATCTCAACTAAGCTGCAGAACAGTCATCAGTGGAAAAGACCGGTACCTCTCAGAAAAGATCTACAGCTCAAGACATAAGGAAGGAGCTGCAATGAGATGGGCAGAAGGGGTGGACTTGAGATATAATAAAATCCCACACGCGCCCCTCACCCAGGATGGGTGACCCACAAACTAGGCAATAATTATACTGCAGAGATTCTGAGACAGGAGGGGAAGGGGCAGGACATGCGGGCCAGATAAATGAAGAGGGGCGTGGCTGTTTGGAAGATAATCAAGACTGACTGGAACCAGCTTTAACCAAGCTGGCTTCGAGAATAGCTCAGTCATTGACCTTTAGCCCATCATACCTTTATGGTCATATTAAAAGTCACTCCCCCTAATGCCATGATGGTTCTGAAATGGACCATAAAAGGTCAAAGAGTGGGCAGTGGCCCATTTCCTACAGAATCCCCGCAATTCAGACCCCTGTCTCGTCATGACATCCTAACCCCAAATGGGAGTGATTGTAAGCAGTACGAAGGACTCTCTATTAGGACACATTAGCTAACTGTGGCAGATTCAGACAGGATGCTGCTGCTGCTAAGTCGCTTCAGTCGTGTCCGACTCTGTGCGACCCCACAGATGGCAGCCCATTGAGCTCCGCCATCCCTGGGATTCTCCAGGCAAGAACACT
Organism: Cephalophus harveyi; assembly: GCA_006410635.1. Taxonomy (NCBI): domain Eukaryota; kingdom Metazoa; phylum Chordata; class Mammalia; order Artiodactyla; family Bovidae; genus Cephalophus; species Cephalophus harveyi. Next base: position 482,478 of record SJYT01029174.1, on the reverse strand, counting down.
GGAGTGGGTTGCCATTTCCTTCTCCTCAGACAGGATGGCTTAAGAAAAAATAAATTAATCTTATTTTGAACACTACATGGCCCCAAATAGGGGATCAAGAGATCTGGCCAGAAAATGAATTACTGAACTACAATGCCATCTTGCAGCTGGATGTGTTTTGTAAAAAGGAAGGAGAATAAGGAGAGTCCCGTATGCTCAAATGTTCATGACCCTGTCTCAAGATCCAGATCTAAAAGACTCCTGATGGGTGTACCTGGCTCATATCCCTCCAAAGTGACTTCTTCTCCCACAGGAGCCCACTGTTTTCCATGGTCCTTTATGGGTACACCTCCTCAATGTCCACAACTAGGAACTCCTGAAAGTGAAGTCGCTCAGTCGTGTCCGACTCTTTGAGACCCCATGAAGTGTAGCCTACCAGGATCCTCTGTCCACAGGATTTTCCAGGCAAGAGTACTGGAGTGGGTTGCCACTGCCTTCTCCAGGGGATCTTCCCAACCCAGGGATCGAACCCAGGTCTCCCGCATTGTAGGCAGATGCTTTACCATCTGAGCCAACAAGTAAGTAGGGGCTCCTATGGAAGCCACTGGAACTCCTGCTGCGGCTGCTAAGTCGCTTCAGTCGTGTCCAACTCTGTGCGACCCCATAGACGGCAGCCCACCAGGCTCCCCCATCCCTGGGATTCTCCAGGCAAGAACACTGGAGTAGGTTTCCTATGCCCCCCTAATTCTGAGGAAGGACAGTCTTTCGGATCATCTACCCCTAGCGCCCCATCTGATCTGCTGGAAATCCCACTGTCTTATCCCTCCAGTCCTGTCCTGTATCCTCCGGTACCAGTGCCAATACTACACGAAGCCGGGCTGCCTACCAGCCTCCTCCTACCAAATTCTGTCCCTTAAGGAAAGTGCCCGCGGGTGATGAAGGAACAATGAGTCCACATCCCTTTTCCTATGGTTGACCTAACTACTTGCGAAGAGAAATTTGGACATTTTTCTGAGGACCCCAGTCGGTTCGCCGAAGAATTCACCAAGCTGACAATGTCTTGAGAACTTACCTGGGGGACTGACAGATCCTCCTTTCTCCTTGCTTCACCTTTGAAGAGAAAAGCTGGATCCTTGCTGCAGCCTGGGCACATGCTGGTAAACTGGCAGCCCCAAATCAAGGACATACAATCTACCTTACAAGAGAGAATGCAGTCCTTGACCAAGACCTCCACTGGGGCTACCAGCGAAGAGGCAGAGGGCTTACACACAAGAATCACATGGCAACTTGCCTCATAGAAGGGATGAAAAGTTGTGTTGTTAAGCCTGTTAATTATGATGAAATCAGAGAAGTAACATGGAAAAGATGAGGATCCGGCCCTCTTACAGGGCCAGCCTTTAGAAAGTATACCAGTATTAATTCTGACACCCACAAAGGGCAAGTCCTAGTTAACACTCATTTTATCACTCAAGCTGCCCCAGATATTAGAAGAAAATTACAGAAAGCAGCTAGGGGACCCCAGACCTCCATGAATCAGCTAATGGACTTGGCCTCTGGAGCATTTAACAATAGAGAGAGGGTTGAGGAAGCGAAGAAGATTCAGGGAAAACCACAAAAGGCACAATTATTGGTGGCAGCCACAGCCTCTGCACCACCAGGGTTATACCCAACCCCTTGTAAAAGCCAACAGCAGGGGCAGGATCTGAAAAATCTGGATCAGAGCCCCTCTCCCACCGAGAAGGAACCTGTTCTAAACACAGCCAGGAGGGTCACTGGAAGCTCGAATGCCCTCTGTATGGGAAATGTCCACCCAAATCCTGCCTGGTATGTAAACTAGAGGACTCCTAGAAGCAAGAGGGCCCCAGTCCAGATAGGGGCTTGGGGCTCCCCAAGCCGATGATGACCAAGAAGATTGAAGAGTTAGGGGGCCCAGGACCCCCTTGGCTCCCAAAGGACACCAGGCCATTTCCCTAGATATGGAGCCCACCTACTCTGTGCTGACTGATCACCCTGGACCCTTGTCCTCCCCATCCTGAAAGTAATGGGGATGGATGGATGGCCCAAAACCAAGCAATTCATCCCCGACCCCCAGCTGCTTGCTAGGAAGTTTTACCTTTGCACACAATTACCACTCCTGCCTGAGTGTCCTGCCCCCTTGCTGAGAAGGGATTTGCTCACTAAATTCCAGACAGTAGTTCAATTCAGAGACCCCCTCAGAGAAGGCACCCACCAGGGCAAGAATTGCTCGTGACCATGGGAGCGTGCCTCAGATACAAATCAGAGGACATCTCCTCTCCACCCCACATTTCTCAAATAAACCCCTCTGTCTAGAACACGGAGGTTCCTGGCAAACCCAGCAATCTACCCTTAGCTCAGATTTCATTAAAACCAGTGCTGATCACTGGTGGATAACCAGTACCCCTTGAAGCCCAAGGGCCAATGAGGTATGCAGCCTTTAATAAACCAAGTTTTAAAAACATGGGCTGTTATGACCCTGCCGATCTCTGTATAATACCCTGTTCTGCCCATAAAAAAGCAAAGTGGAAAATACGGGTTTGTTTGTTCAAGACCTGAGGGCAGTAATGAGGCAGTGGTCCTAGTCCACTCTGTAGTCCCTAATTCACATGCCATGCTGACCCTGGTTCCAGAAAATGCAAACGTTTACAGTGCTCGACCTAAAGGATGCCTCTTTTGCACTCCCCTGCAGCCAGACTCCCAGTATCTCTTTTGGAGTGGACAGATGCAGACCCTTAAAACGCTTCACCTGCTCCAGGGTTTCAGGGTTTCCCTCCTGTTTGGAAATATATTAGCAAACAAATTAAGAGAATTACAACTAGTAAATGAGTCTCTCCTACAGTATGTGGATGACCTCCTAATTTCTAATCCTACTAAGGAAGACAGATAAAAGCATCATTCAGATCCTTAGCTTCCTAGGGGAACAAAAATATTGAGCATCTCCTCACAAGGCTCAGATTCCTCCCAACAAGTTAATACCCAGGATATGTGCTCAACTCTGGGCTTCCTTGGTGGCTCAGACAGTAAAGAATCTGTCTGCAATGCAGGAGACCCAGGTTCAATCCCTGTATCAGGAAAATTCCCTGGAGAAGGAAATGGCTACCCACTCAAGTACTCTTGCCTGGAGAATCCCATAGACAGAGGAGCCTGGTGGGCTACAGTCCATAGGGTTGCAAAAAGTCAGACACATCTGAGCAACTAACACTTTCACTTTTCACTGGGAAAAGGAGACTGTAACCAAGGACCAAAAGGAAGCCATTATAACCACTCAACTCTCCCCGACCCCTGGACCCAGACAAAGAGGCAACTGAGGGCCTTTGTGTGGATGGCAGGATTTTGCAGGATCTGGATACCTGGATTTGGGCTTATAGCAAAGCCTCTCTATGAGGCTCTAAAAGGAGGTGACCACAAACCCCTCAACTGGGATGAAAACTGCCAACAGGCATTCCTAGCCTCTGTGCTGGATTTCCCAAACTTACTCTATGAGAGACTGGTGTCCTCACCCAAAAACTGGGGGACCTCCCTAGACCAGTAGCTTATTTCTCAAACAACTTGATCAGATGGCCACTGGATGGCTATGGTGTCTTAGATCAGTGACTGCCACTGCTTTGCTAGTAGAAGAAGTCAGTAAGTAAGTTCTCCCTGGAACCATCACTGGAGTCCTAACCCCTCACCAGGCACAGGAGTCCTAGAAGCAAAAGGCACCAGTGGCGACTGCTTAAATACCAAGTGAAGTCACTCAGTCGTGTCCAGCTCTTTGCAACTCTACGGACTGTAGCCCGCCAGGCTCTTTCATTCATGGGTTCTTTAAAGGTAAGAATACTGGAGTGGGTTGCCATTTCCTTCTCCAGGGGATCCTCCCAACCCAGGGGTTGAACTCAGATCTCCCGCATTGCAGGTAGACTCTTTACCATCTGAGCCACCAGTGAATCCCCCACTCCTGTCTCTCATAGAGAGGGTAAAGGGTTTTTACTAAGTTTGGGAAACCCAACACAGGGGCTAAATACCAAGTCCTCCTGCAAATCAAAACCACAATGAGGTTATCACATCACATGAATCAGAATAACCATCATTAAAAAGTCTACAGTAATAAATGCTGGAGAGAGTGTGGAGAGAAGAGAACTCTTCTGCACTGTTGGTGGAAATGTAAGTTGGTGCAGTCACTATGAAAACAGTATGATGGTTCCTTTAAAAAACTAAACGTAGTGTTGCCATATGATCCAGCAGTTCCACTCCTGGAATACTCTATTTTGAAAACATACATGCATCCCAATGTTCATAGCAGCACTATTTACAATAGTTAAGACATGGAAGCAACCTAAATGTCCATTGACAGATGAATAGATAAAGAAGATGTGTGTGTGTGTGTGTGTGTGTGTATGTGTGTAATGGAGTAATACTTGGTCATACAAAAGGATGAAACAATGTCATTTGCAACAACATGGATGGACCCAGAAACTGTCATACTAAGTAAGTCAGAGAAAGACAAACATCATATAATATGGTTTATATGTGGAATCTAAACTATGATACAAATGAACTTAGTTATAAAACAGAAACAGACTCACAGCAGACTGACTCACAGTTACCAAAGGGGAAAGGCAGGGGGCGGGCGGGT
>SJYT01029174.1:394745-468909 GCA_006410635.1 Cephalophus harveyi | reverse complement strand
AAACTCCAGTACTTTGGCCACCTCATGCGAAGAGTTGACTCATTGGAAAAGACTCTGATGCTGGGAGGGATTGGGGGCAGGAGGAGAAGGGGACGACCGAGGATGAGATGGCTGGATGGCATCACTGACTCGATGGATGTGAGTCTGAGTGAACTCCGAGAGATGGTGATGAACAGGGAGGCCTGGCGTGCTGCGATTCATGGGGTCGCAAAGAGTCGGACACGACTGAGCGACTGAACTGAACTGAACTGAACTTTGCGAGCGGATTCTGCTTATCTCTGTGGCCCCCTCCCTCTTTACCACCTGCTTGAGGAGTCTTCTCTAGAAAGCACCATCATTACTCTTGCCTCAAAGACTTGGCCCTTGCTGTCCCCACAACCTGGAAGCCTCTTCCCAATAGCCACCACCTCACCTAACCACCTTTCTGCAGGCATCACCTTAGGTGTCCTTATTCGCCAAAGGACTTCCCTGACCCCAGCACTGAGGGAGGCCCTCACAAGCGCCGGAACGAACATCCTGCCCAGCAACAGATGTGTCGCTTTGGACTGTCATCACGGCTTACTGCTGTGCTTTCGCACTGATCTTTGTCCCCAGGATTGTTGGGACCTGCCTCTCCCAGAGGGTATTCTCCCTTGGAAGAAAGTGACCCCCAGATGGTTCTTTCTGCATAAAGGTGTTATGGTTCATGCCATGTGCTCAGCAAAACTACCTGCCTGACCGGCTGCAGTGGATAAGACTAGGGGTTGGGGCCCCAGCCAGAGGCAACCAGAAAGGCTGGAGGCGGGAGGGTGTCTGACCTTTCCTCACGTGGTTCACCCAGTAGGTAACTCCATACGGAACGGTGGCTAGCTGGCCAATCAGACATCTTCCTGGGAAGAGGGTCGTTGGCACGGAAATCTTCCCCTCAAAGCCGCTGACTTTCCTTCAGTCTCCAGCCTGGTCTGGAATCCCCCAGAGGCAGAGGGTTCCATACCTCGGAAGAGAAGGCATCTTCCTCTGTCTTTTCCATGAAAACTAGAGCCTGTGTCACAGGAGAGGCTGGCCAGCCACGCTGTCACTCTCTGGCTGCTCACGAGCCACCCTGTGGCCCCTCCTCTGGGCACCCTGCTTCTCCGGGCAGGGTGCAGGGGTTGCTCCCTATGCCAGGGACCTGGCCCAGCTGGCCACGTGCAGGGAATGGCTGGCATGCACGCTGGACCAAACTCAGACTGGCATGTTCACAATTGGTTGATGAGTTCGGGGCTCTGCCGTGCTCTCCCGCAGCCTCCCCCCTGCCCAGGGGCACAGGGGCCGAGGCAAGTGTGGCCACTCCTCCCTCCCTCACACACTCTCTTCACCAGAGCAAGGGGAGGCAGTTGGCACACAGGCTCACGCTGGTGCGGTGGAATAAGCTGCACCAGGGAGATGGGGAAAAAACAGAAACATGTTTCTGAGGCTGCAGGAAGTGTGCTGGGAGCAAGGGTCCCCAGAGGACAAGAAGGAAGGCTGCCAGGAGCAAGGAGGACTGACCCTCTCGTCTGCAGGCAGCATTCTTCCCAGGCCAGCCCTCAGTAGGTCTTGTCCCCACCCCACCCACCTCCCCCACCCTTTCAACACTTTTTCCCCTCCCCTCTTTGGGAAACCAGTGTCCTCCTGGTTCTGGAAACCACGTGTTCCTGACTCTGAAGGATAGCTCAGATTTAAAACATCCTCGTCCCACATCAGAGGGTGTGTCACTGTGCTACGGCTGCCCCCAAGCCTCCTGCCCGGATTAGTGGCTGACACACTCACCCACACCGAGGAACTGGGGTGTGCGGGACAGGGGGTGAGGAAGATGGGTGGATTAAAAAGAGTAGCCCCCGGGAAACAAGGCTCCATCAAAGAAATGACTTAGCCTGGGATGTGGAGCGTGGGCTTGCTTTCTCTACCAGCACAGGAAGGGCTTGCTTAGGTAGAAGCTTGGAAGGGAAGAGGAGGGGTCAGTGTGACACAGGCTGCCCCCTGATACCGCCTTGGAATATAAACTGTCCTCTCACAGCAGAGGGGGAAAGAGCCCTGTGCCAAGAGTCCAAGGTGTTCTTAGTTCTGGTCCCTGAATGAGCCTTGGGACCCTGGGCAAGTTACCCACTGGGCCTCAGTTTCCCTCATGGTAAACTGGGAATAATCCTACCTACATCTCAGGGTTGTTGTGTGCTCCACGGAGATAAAAGACCTAAAAGATGCAGGCAAGTTAGACACGGGATGCTGTGAGGAGCTGGAAGAATAGCGATCGGAGTGTCTAAAGATGTCTGGCTATGTGGCCTTGGGCAAGTTGCTGACCCTCTCTGTGCACTGAGAGGGCTGACTGTCCAATCTCAAATGCAGTTAGGCCCCTCTCATTGGAGAAGGAAATGGCAACCCACTCCAGTACTCTTGCCTGGAAAATTCCATGGATGGAGGAACCTCGTAGGCTACAGTCCATGGGGTTGCAAAGGGTCGGACACGACTGAGCGACTTCACTTTCTTTCCCTGTCATTGCCGTTTTCAGTTACGGAGAATAACACTGTGATCTTCACCTTTCTTAAGGGCTCTTTTCTGAGGTACTGCCCGCAGTTTCTACATTATCTATAATGACAACTCAGAGCTACTACCCGGGCCCTTGCCCTGCACTCTGACCGATCTGAGGGCATCATGCTGGGGGAGCCCGGGGCAGAGTGCGGCAGGTGGGCCCTGCCCTCCTCCTCCCTGGTGCTTGGGCATGATCTGTCACTTTCCTTCCCTCCACGCCTTCTGGCTCCCGGGGTTGGTTTCCCCGCTTGGTCCCTGTCATTCCCTGACTGCCGGCTCTCCCCCGCCCCCCACACACAGGCTGCTCCCTGCCCGCAGGTCACTTCTGGCCAAGCCTGGTCTTGGGATCTGAATGAAACTTCTATAGTCTGGGGCTCCCCAGTGGTTTCTGGGAGACGTTACTAGAAGTGCGGTTCTAGGAAAGCCGCCTCCTCACCCCCGACCCGGGTCAGACCGAGTCCTGGTCTGCTGGGATGTGCTGTCAGGGAAGCGTCTGGCCGTGGAGCTGCTCTGGGAACGGGCATGACTCACGGCCGTCTGGTCCAGGAAGACCTCACTCTCCGGAAGGGATGACAGCTCATAGCCAATGATGCGAATGTGTAACTTTTTCCTCTCCATCTCCCCTTCCAGCCCCTGATTTCTTCTGGCTCCCAAGAGCAACACAGTGACTGGGACAAGAGTAAAGTGCTGGTGATGCCCCGTGGCTGTCCCACGGGCCCTGGGGCTAAGGGGATTTCCCAGGCTGCATCCTCACCCCCAGCCTCTAAACCTGGCCACACTGTACCCATCAGACCAGCCCCCCTGGGGCCGCAGGGTCCTCAAACCTCCCCCTTTAAGCCTGACCTCCTCATTTGGAGGAGAGGGCTTGGACCAGAGCAGAGAGGACAGCTTGGTGGGGCTCAGGAGGGACCCTGATGCCTGATGAGCTGCACAGTGCTGGACAGGGTGAGGGGCACAGAGAAGGACCCGTCTGTCCACCACCCAGCCCTCCCCTCCAGGCCCCTTCCCCCTTCAGGCCTTCTTTCCTGTCCCAGCCCAGCTGCCTTGGGTGCTAACTGACCGCACGGCCCTGGGGCTCTCTGGATCTCTGTCACTTTGTCCCTGTGTTCCGTCCCTGCTCCCCTGTGCCTCCGCCTGTCCCCACCTCTCCTGACGGCTTCGCACCCTTCCCTACTGCCTCTCGCACTGTGTCGCTCTGTCCCGTTCTGCCACCCTCTGGCCGTCTCTCCGACCCTCCGTGGCCCTCCCCTCCGCACTCGTTGCTCCCCTCTGTGTGGCCTCCGTCACCCACTTTTCTGCAATCTCATGACAAGAAAAAAGAAAAAGGAAAGAAAAGGCACCAGGCGGCTTTCTCCAGGTTTCTTGAGGGCAGTGGAGCCCTGGTGGCCTTTGGACTCGGCTCCAGGGCCTGGCCACTTCCCTGCTGCAGTTTGCCCTTCCTTCCTCCCGGATAGCCTCTGCTGGGGGACCCTCCTTGTGCACCAGCCAGCGATGCCAGCTCCATTGTATCTCCCACCTGACTCTTCTACAGGCCAGAGCAGTGACTCGTCAGCCATAACACATTCCCTGAAGGCATAGCCAAGCATGGGGACAGAAGAGGAACCCACAGGGGCCAGGACACGCTTCCAAGTTCCCAGTGGAGTTGGGTGTTCACTGTGGACTGAATGCTTGAGCTCCCTCGAAATCCACATGTGGAAGCCCTAACCCCCAGGGGCCCAGTATTTGGAGGTGAGGCTTTGGGGAGAATAGTAGCTTTAGGTGGAGTCATATGGGCGGGCCCTTACAAGAAGGGGATGGGATTATGCCCTTACAAAAAGAGGAGGAGAGGCCAGCGCTCTTTCTCTCTGCTCTGTGAGGACACAGTGAGAAAGTGGCCATCTGCAAGCCAGGAAGAGAGCCATCCCCAGGAATGGAACCAGCCAGCATGTGGCTCTTGGATTTCACAGCCTCCAGAACCCTGAGGAATAACTGTCTGTTGCCCTAGTCCCTAGTATTTTGCTATGGCAGCCAGAGCTAAGACACTGCTCTATCTGGTCAAGCCCTCTATGGGAAAGCAACAGCCGTACCAGAACCAAGGCCACCCCCACCCCCGTCACTCTCTACCCTCGCCTCAGCTGTGCGGCCTCTGGTTCCTGCTCCAGGCGCTCCCTTAGGGATATGACAAGACCCCTGAACCAGGCTGGGCCTGCCTGAGGGCTGGCCTCCAACCCGGGAGCCTGGAAATCTCACTGGCTTGCCTGCAGTGGGCATGGGAGGCCCATGACTGGTCCCTGGGTCAGCACGGGGTATTGACACACCCTGCTCCTTCTGTGAGGGAGAGAAAAGGGCACAGGCCCTAGGGCAGTGCAGGGCCACTCCACCCCTGCCACTCTCCATCACTCTCTTGCATCCTAGGAGCATCTGCGTGCCTTGTCTGTGCCCTCCCAGAGGCTCCTGTCCTCCTGCCTGCCCACATTTCCCCCCTCACCACCCACATCCCCCACCTACACAAGGGCATCACACATGGGCAGCTGCCTGGAGGGTGGAGCGCAAACCCCTCCCGTTCCCCATCCAACTGGCTGCACGTCATGATGACAGCAGCTGTTTTTTGAACATTAAGTGTACAGGAACCTACAGTTTACAGAGGGCTTTCTCCTGCTGCGTTTCAGATTCCTCACAACAAGGTTGACTCTGTACATAAATTAGAGAGGAGGAAACCAAGGCTCTGGGAGTTGAGTGACCCCACGCTGGTTACACAGTCAACTCAGCATTGACCCCTTGCTCCTAGGGCTGGGACTCAACTAGCTAGCCTCCTGACACAAAGTCACTTTTGGCCAAGACAACTCTGTTTACCCATAGGGACACCTATTATGGTGTCTCTGTTAATCCATAGGGACACCTGCCTTTGGGCCTTTGTTTGGTCATTTACTTGCTGGAAATGCTCTTACCCATGCTTTCTGGTGATTTAAATCATACTCACCTCTCACAGCTCAGCTCCTGCCCAGCTTCACCTGAAAATCTTCCATTGCCATCATGGAACAAGACTTTTCGGAGCCCCATGTTGCACTTGTAATCAGCACCATGGAGTTTAATAAGTGTGGAAAGCCTGCTACTTGTCTTTCAACATTCATTTTCCCCTTCTTCAGTAATGGAACCCCTGAGTTTTAGCAGGGCATATGGCTGCCTTGATGGAAACCTATATTTCCCACTTTCCATGTGATTAGATGTAGTCAGATTCTAGCCAGTTTATAAGCAGAGTGTCATTTACAACTTTTGAGAAATATTCATAAAAGGAGAGACTCCCTTTTTCTTACTTCCTTTCCTATGTCCTGCCAGCTGGAATGTGAACACAATGGCTGGAGCTCAAGCAGCTGTTTGGGGCCATAAGGTGGATGCCATATTTGAGGACGGCAAAGCAACATGACCAAAGGAACCTAAGATGCTGATGATCATGGAGCTTTACTACAATCCCTGGGCTGTTTACATCCACATTTTGTTTATCTGCAGGGTTAATTAACTTCCATCTTGTTTGTTGATGTTTTTCAGTCACTAAGTCGTGTCCAACTCTGCGACCCTGTGGACTACAGCCCACCAGGCTTCCCTGACCTTCACTATCTCCCAGAGTTTGCCCAAACTCAAGTCCATTGAGTTGGTGATACCATCCAACCATTTCATCCTATGCCACCCCCTTCTCCTCCTGCCCTCAATCTTTCCCGGGTCTTTCCAATGAGTCAGCTCTTCACATCAGGTTGCCAAAGTATTGGAGCTTCAGCTTCAGCATCAGTCTTTCCAATGAATATTCAGGGTTGATTTCCTTTAGGATTAACTAGTTTGATCTCCTTGCTGCCCAAGATACTCTCAAGAGTCTTCTCCAGTACCACCATTTGAAAGCATTTTGGGTGTTCTATTACTTTAGCCAAACACAATCCTACTTGGTACAAAACTACCACCAACAAGTAAGTTCTTATGGAGTACAGGACAAGACAGGATTTTTTAATAAGTTAACAACTCTTTATTTATTTAGTTTGGCCATGCTGTGGAGCATGAAGAATATTAGTTCCCAGAACAGGGATTGAACTGATGCTCCCTGCGTTGGGAACATGGAGTCTTAACCACTGGACCGCCAGGGAATTCCCAAGGCAGGATTTTTTAAAGCTGTTTTTCTGTTTAATTTTCACAACAACCTTAAAGCTGGATGTTAATACTAATTAATTAGTTTAATCTCTCAAATGAGTTTTGTCCATCCTACATCATCTGTTGGTTCTTACTGCATACCAGACACTGGGCAAGCTTTGAGGCTTCAGCAGTGAGCAAGACAAACTACTTTTCTTCAACGTAATGACAGTCTAATGATGGAAACATACAAGTAAATGAAAATAACAAAGCAATGTGATGATGATAATACTGTATGACCATTTTAAGATGTCATCATTTGTAAGACACACTGTACCATCAAGAAAAGTAATACTGCCATTAAGCTGAGACAGGTCACCTTAATAATTGTACCACATGACATATGAACCAGTCACACCAACCTCCCATGACTTTGAAATTTTTATTAGCTATGTCAAGGATTTCATAACATCCCCAGCCATAAGTTGCCTTGCTTCAAATATGACAGGCCATCTTTTCAGACATATGTCATTAACAAAATATAACACAAATTGATTTATTTGTATCTGCCTTTCCTGTCTCAAAAAGCACTTGGTTCTTGGCTTTGGAAGAAGCACAGAATGGTGATTCCTCTGATGATGAATATATGTTTCATTAATATCAAGTGTATGTCCTGCTACTCTGTTTCATGTCTTTCTTCATACTTAACAACTTTTTGTTCCTTTGCTAAAGCTTCATTCTTGAAGGCAGTTTGAATGGCAGTTAAATTCAAGAAATAAAATTTTAAGAATGCACACAACTCTACTGAAGAGTGATAGCCAAATTTATGCTCATGCAAGAAGTAACAACAATGTGGGACTGCCACCTGAGAAACAGTGATTATAAGATGCTCTTTTTTTGGCCATTTCGCACCACTTGAAGGATCTCGGTTCCCCAACCAGGGATTGAACCCAGTGAAAGCCCAGAATCCTAACCACTAGGCAGTCAGGGAACGCCCCATAAGATGCTTTTGATTATAAGTACAGCTCCATCTCAGAGATGCAGGGGGGAAATGTACATCTTCCAGGGGCCAGAGGAGTGAGGAATGGGGAATGACTGCTTAATACATATGGGGTTTCCTTTGGGGTGATGAAGATGTTCTAGAAATAAATCATCGGAAGGCTGCACACGTAGTGAATGGACTGAATGCCATTGGATTGGTACATTTTTAAACGACTAATGTGGTAAGTTTTATGTTACGTGTATTTTTGTTGTTTTTTTTAGCTGCTAAGTCCTGTCTGTCTCTTTTGTGACCCTATGGACTGTAACCCACCAGACTCCTCCGTCCATGGAATTTGCCAGGCAAGAATACTGGAGTGGGTTGCCATTTCCTTTTCCAGGGGATCTTCCAGACCTAGGTATGGAACCTGCACCTCCTGCATTGGCAGGCAGATTCTTTACTGCTGAGCCACAAGGGAAGCCCCCTGTGTATTTTACCACAATAAAAAAGTATGTATTAGATTTGATGAAAATGGTAGCTTTTTTTTTTTAACTGCATTCCAAGCACTGTCTAAGGACATTACATCTATAAGTAAATATAATCCCAGCAACAATCCTCTACCATAGTCAGTGATAATCACTGACACCAATTGACCACCGACCATCAGCAACTCAATCAGGGCCTTACAGGCACCAGTTCACTTATCCTTCATAGCAACCCTATAAAGTTCAGTCACTTCTGCCGTAACGTTTGTTCTGAAAATACGAATCTGTTCCCTAAAGACTGGGATATGAGGGAACAATGTGAGCATAATGCAAGTTTCACTTTTGCTCATGTGCAATTTTGTCCATGAGAAACACTAGGTCCAGGGTTGGCAACCATGGCCCTCTGGCCAGTGGCCTGTTTTTGTAAATAAAGCTTTATTGGACCCACAACATTCGTCTGATTTAGTCTGGTCTATGGCTGCCTCCACACCACAATGGCTGAGTTAGATCATTGCAACAGAGACCATATGGCATTGCAAAGCTGAAAGTATTTATTATCTGGCCTTTTAAGAACAGTTTGCTGAGCCCTATGTTCCGTGACCCCAAAGAACTGCACCCAGCTGAACGAAGCCACAGAGAAAAAGCACACCAGCTCTCCAACAGGAAAGATGGTCAGTAACCAGACAGCTACGCAAGGCCTGAGGGGATACACAAAGGAGGGTCACCAGGACTGAGAGGATACGGAAAGGCTTCTCCTAGTTGCTGAACCCCCCTAAATGCCAGGCTTAAATTCCAGAGTCAGGCGAGGGGTCAGAGGCCCGGTGGCAGGAGAGCCTCCAGAGTTCTTTGGATCCACCCATTCATAAGCGAATACGATCCCAGCAACCATCCTCTACCATAGTTAATGATAATCACTGACACCGATTGACCACAGACCATCAGCAACTCACAGTCAGGGCCTTACATGCACCAGTTCACTTATCCTTCATAGCAACCCTGTATAGTTCAGTGACTTCTCCTATAGCGTTTGTTTTGAAAATACGAATCTGTTGCCTAAAGACTGGGATATGAGGGCTACATTTCCCTGTGGCCTGCCCTTGAATGAGGGGCACTAGCCATCACTCTGGATCCTGGTCGATCCCCTGACCGAGCCCCTTTCCTTCCCTCCCGCCCTCCCCTCTCCCACCAGCCTTCCTAAGAGTCGGCTCCACATTCCAGCAGACAGCAGCCTGTTGGCAGATGAGACCATTTGAATTTGGAGAACAAGAGCATTCCACCATCTCCTGGCTGCCTTGACCCGCAGCCAGGCTCTGATTCCCCCAGACGTGGTAAGCCCCTTTTCTCCACCATTTGCTGCTTCATTTTAGAAACAACAGGAACTGAGACCAAAGAGAAAGACTGCCAGTGGAAGGGTTGAGAAATGAGCGCGCAAGTCGCTCGGGGCCTTCACTTTCTGTGACTCAGCTAAGCTCAGCGAGTGAGAAGCAGCATCCTGAGCAGCAGCGGAGGGTCCGTGCTGGGCTCTGCAGAGGAGGCGTGGCACTTAGGGGACACCTCTCAGAACCGCAGGAGGAAAGGCGCAGCAGAGGCAGGGCCCGAGCTGTGGAGTCGGGCGGACCTGGGTCCACGTCTTCCTTTGCCACCTACTTTGTGATCTTGGGCAAGTCACTTGATCTCTCTGAACCTCAGTTCCCTATCCATGGAATGAGGATCCAGGGTCTGCTTCCTGGTTCCCCTGAGGATTAGGTGAGATGACCCTTGCCTGCCAGGGAACCCTGGGAGCCACCCTTCCTTTCCTCTCCTGCTTTGGATGGATCTGTTACACTGAGCAGACGTGACTCAGAGCTGAAATTACAAGGCACCTTTATTTTTGTTTTTATTTGATGGGAGAAGTTCTGTCCTGTGACCCTTCTGTTCATTTTTAGATAGTGAAGACTCATAAAATGCAGTTTTAATTATTAATAAGATACTTAGAATGTCCAGTCCCATGAAATAGCCCATGAATTTAATTCCGAATTACAGTTCCCCTCCCCTGGCTATCGGCCACCCATCTGAACAGGGCACTGGCTTCCTCTTTCTCCTTTACTTCTTCTCTCTTTGGCTATTATTTCGGACTTCACTGGAGATGGGCAGGGAGACAAGGAGGAGAGGAAAGGGGCCGATGGGCCTCCCCAGTTCTGCTGGTGTCAGCGTTAGTTCCCTGGGCAGACTTATTAGACAGAGCCTCATAGGAGCCCACGTGAACCCTGCATGTTTCCTTGGGCTGCATAACAAATTACTGCAAACCAGGTAGCTTGAAACAATAGGAATTTATTCTCTCACAGTACTGGAGGTTAGAATCCTGAAATCAGGTAACAGCAGCTCCCTTCCTCTAGGCAAGAATGCTTCCTTGTTTCTTCCCAGTTTCTGTCAGTCACCAGAACTCCTCAGCTCGTAACAGCAGCCCTCTGATCTCTGCCTTCGTCAGCTGTGGCCCTCTCCCTTGACCCCTGTGTCCCTGTGTCTCTGTGTCTCCCAGATTTAGGGCCTGTCCTACCCCATCATGACTTTGTCTTAAGTTGATACATCTCCAAAGATCCTGTTTCTGAATATGGTCACACACACACACAAAGAAGAAATAAAAAATAAATAAGAAAGAAATCCCGTGTTCCATGGGATACATGCACACGTTCTTTCTCCCAGAAGACTCAGCCACTTTAGGTTAACCGCAACTCAGCCCCTCTCCTTCAGCTCGTTCACTGAGCAGCCCTAGCGCTTCAGGTTTCAGGGGGCATCAGGCATCAGTTCTCCTGCCCCAGCTTGTGGGGATCTCATCCCCACCTCCCCAAGAAGCTCTGATAAAGCCCTCCTATTGGTTGATATGAGAGGCAGGAATCTTCCACTCCTCTTCCTTGAAAGGGGAGGAGCATAATGTTCAGTCAACAAATTCTTTTCGACAAATTCTCCTGTTCATCTCCAAGAACCTGACTCTCAACCACAAGAAGAACTGTAAGATTTGCAAAGTTTATAAAACATCTCTTTTTAATTTGCATTTTGCTGCGGTGACTCTGGGAGCCGATGGCTGTCATCTTCAGAACTCAGCAGACCCCACTTCCATCGTAACACCCCCTCTCACCCCTCTCCAGGATCGAGGAATTGGAGACGAAACAGCCCTTCACAGATGGCCTCCGCGATTGCCAGCCGGGCCTTCTCCAGGGGAGAGAGGCCTTTAGGCTTGGCACTCAGCCAGGGCCTGCCTGCTCTGGGGCCACCCGTCCGGTTAGCAGAACCCTAACAGTGTGGAGGAAAAGAAGTCCAGTGCACCTGGCACATTCCACTTCCTCCATCTGTAACCTTATACAGACTATTTGCTTCACTGACCTGCATTTTCCTCACTGTAAAAGAGAGAGAAAAATGATAATAATGCAGCCAGGGTTGAGAACCATCGCTAGCCTCTCAAACCTTGGGAGGTGTGATATGGCTTCGTTGTTTTTTTTTGTTGTTGTTTTTTAAATTGCTAAAAGGGAAAGCAACTTTATTTTTAAATGCCAGACTGCCAGGGTGAGGTGATGGTGTCAGATTTCCACACCACCTTTGCCTGCCTCCAGCCACTGCCTCAACAGTCTCGCAGCTGCTCCAGTCAAGCCACGCTCAGGCTCAAAATGTTTCTTTGCTTTCCGGAAAATTCTGTTCCCAGGAAACTCCCTCCTGAGGGAGGGCATCTTGCTCTCAGTGCTTTGCTGTGCCTTCCCAGCATCATGAGTTTTGCTCAGATTTCATCATATAACAAAGAATTTTTCAGAAGGACTGGAGGAGCCTCGCCATGGCTGCAGCAGAGGACAAGTGGAAAAGGCCCTGGATTTGGGAACCAGTTTCCCCCAACCAAGTTCCGACACTGCCACTAACTAGCTGCTCCCTCTGAGGCTCAACTTTCACATCTGTGAAATGGGCGTGGCCCTAGGGAGACACACACACACACACACACACCGCCCCCAAGTCCCTCCCCTCTGGGACATCAGAAGTTGCTTCAAACTGAATACAGCTGAGCCTGAGTGCCTCCACCTCCGGGCTCTGCTTCCTGGGGCCTCCGCCAAACCCCGGGCTTCCTGCCTGGTGAGCCGCGGGCACAAGGGACCTTCACAGAGTCTCCGCGCGGTTTTCCTGGGGAGCGGGGTGAGGAGGCGGGAGCCTCGCAGAGCTAACACAAGGCTTCGTCTGTGTCCCAGGTGAGGGAGGTGGACTGAGCAGCCCAAGGGAACTCTACCTTGCCTCTGGATTTTTCCGTGGACTTTTTCAGAACCTTTTGTTTGATCATCAAAGAACCCTGCAGCAGTGGAGACTAACGAGGACGATTAGTTTCATTTCACATGTGAGGAAGCTGAGGTGCAGTGAGGCAAAGTGATGCTGGAGGATACAGTGCATCAGGGCAGTCAAGAGTGTCAGTTGTGCTACCACTTGACCTTTCTAAGCCTCAATTTTCTCACCCAAGAAAGTAAATACTCTAAATGCTCTGGCAGGCCTGCCTGTGCTGTGTGGTGAGGGAGGCTTAGGGGTCACCTCTGGGCAGAAAGTGGAACCCAGGAGCCACATCAGTGCAAAGGCAGGACCCAGAGATCTGTGATGGGCCACACAGTGTTCTAGAACTTTCTCAACTTCATCTCCTATCACCCTCACAGCTGCCCTGTCAGTCAGGCATACTTTGCCCTGTTTGGCAGAGAGAGGAGGCTGAGGGTCCACACACACAGCCAGGTGTCAAGCTCAGGCTCCTGTTCTTGCTTTTCCACGGCCCTGTGCTGCCCCTTTGGAGGAGGGTGTAGCTCAAGAGGCAAGTGCTGATTCTGTGTTGCTGCTCCCTCCTCCAGACAGATGGCCCCAGG
Source organism: Cephalophus harveyi (assembly GCA_006410635.1). Taxonomy (NCBI): domain Eukaryota; kingdom Metazoa; phylum Chordata; class Mammalia; order Artiodactyla; family Bovidae; genus Cephalophus; species Cephalophus harveyi. The sequence goes on along the minus strand of SJYT01029174.1, from coordinate 455,971 downwards.
CAGAGGCCCCAGGAAACCAGGGAAGGAAACCGTTGAGTTTGAGAAACCTGTGCTTTGAGATTATCCCCTTTTTTCAGACCAGCAGGAGTTTTTACAGAGAAATTTTACAGGGATTAAACAGCTACATACTTTTAAAAAATTAATTTATTTAATTGGAGGCTAATTACAATATTGTGATGATTTTTGCCATAAAGAAACTAGAAGAGAAACATTCAACAAACCTCTGGAGGGAGAATGTCTCTTAAACCTGGAATCATCGATGAAATCACAAATGAAAGATTAGCAGGTTTGACTACAGAGAAATTACATTTTCTGCATTTAACAAAAAGACTGAAAAGGGGCAAATGGGAAGAAATACTGACAACAAATAAGGGAGATAAAAGATTGTCTCTTTTTATTTATTTATACTCTGCCTCCTTCCTAAAAAGTCTTGAGGAGGGAATCTTTCATAAAGAGTACATGCAAACTGATATTTTAAAAATAAGCACAGGGCTGGACTTCTCTGATGAACCAGTTAAGAATCCGTCATCCAAAGCAGGGGACTATGAGTCTGGTCCCTTCGTTCTTGTAATGGAATTAAGATTCTGTCACGGGGTGACTCAGCCTATATGTTGCAACTAAGACCTGATGCAGCCAAGAAAAAATAAAGAAAGGGCCTTATATACAAATACCCAAGGAGCATAAAGAAGCAATTTACATAAAACAAATTATGACTATAGTAAATGTGTTCATAGAAAAATGTCCAACCCAGCTAATCACCAAAGGAACGCAAAGTTACACAGAAAAATATTTCAGCTAACACCCAGTGCTCAGACAGAGATAACAATTACACTTTATAATTCATAAGGAAAATATGGTGACAGATACTCAGAACTATAAAAATATTTGTTTTCTTCAACAAAGTAATCTTACTATTGGAGATTTATGCTAAAGATTCTAAAATATGGAAAGCGGTACATGAAGGTATTCACTGCAGCATCAAAAACAAACTCAAAAGAGCTGAAAATTGAAAATGACCTAAATGTCTTAAAGCAGAGAAGTGCTTAACTAAAGCTTGACCTATCCAATAAAATATAATGCAGCTTTTATAAAAGTTCAGAGGCTTATGGTAAAAAAGAAAAAAAATGCCTACAACAAAATGTTAAGTTTAAAAAGCAAGCTATAGAATCATAGCATTCACAATATATAATTCATAGTATGAGTATTGCTATGTATGCATACCGATATGAGACAAATAGATCTGCCCCCAACATGTTTCAGGGCTTGGGGCATGGAGTACAAATGGAGACCACATGGCAAATGCCTAAATATTAAATTATTATTTATTAAATATGTATGCAATTGATTTAATAATGTAATTTTAAATTGAATGTATTAATAATTAGGCATTTAAATTACTACAAATTAAATAGAATATTAAATATTTAAAGTATTACTTATTACATACAAAATTATTAAATAATTCATGCTGACAAATTGTCAAATATTCTTCTATTTTGTGATAAGTTAAAATGCCTGTGGTAATCCCTAAAGCAACCCTTAAGAAAATAATTCAACAGATACAGTTTTGAAAACAAAAAAATTAAAACAGTATGCTATAAGAATATTTAACACAAAAGAAGGCAGTAAATGAGGAACAGAGGAACAAAATAGACATGAGACATATCAAAAACAAACAGCAAAATAGTAGATATAAATCCAATCATATCAATAATTATTATTATGGACTGAACATTTGTCTCCCCCATAGTTCATATGTTGGAGCCCTAATCCCAATGGGTAAGGTATTTGGAGGTAATTAGGTTTTAAAAAGATCATGAGTATGGGGCTCCCGTGATGGGATTAGTGTCCTTATAAAAAGAGAAAGAGAGACCAGTCACTGTCTGCCACATGAGAAGGCAGGAAGAAGGCAGATGGCTACAAGCCAAGAAGAGGGCCTTCACCAGGAACTGAATCTGTCAGCACTGGAGCCTGGACTTCTAGGCTCCTGAGCTATGAGCAATAACTATGTGTTGTTTAAGCCACCCAGTCTATGATGTTTGGTTATAGAACCCCAAACTGGGACTTCCCTGAGGGTCGAGTGATTGAGAATCCACCTTCCAATGCAGGCAACGTAGGCTCAATCCCTGATTGGAAACTGAGATCCCACATCCTTGGAGCAACAAAGCCCTGCACTGCATCTAGAGAAGCTCAAGTGCCTCAATGAAGACCCAGAACAGCAACCCACCCCCCCCCCAACAAAAGAAGCCAGAGCTAAAACAATTACATTGAATCATAGCAGTGTTATTCATAATAGCTCCAATAAAAATAAATCAAATATTCATCAACTAATAAATAGATAACAATGGAATACTAGTCAGCAATGAAAAACTAATGAGCTACTAACACAAGTTATAACATGGGTAAACCTCAAAATTTTTATGCTAAGTGAAAGAAGTCATACACAAAAGAACACATATTGTATGATTCCATTTATACCAACATATCCAAACAGGCAAATCTTTTGGCTAGCTGGGACTGGTAGTTTAACAGCAGTTAACTGGAAATGGCCCAAAAGCTTTTTAGGGGATGATAGACACGTTCTAACACCAAGTTATGATGAAGGTTATAGTGATGCACAACTCTGTAAATTTACTAAAATTCACTGAATTGTGAGCTTAACATTGGTGCAATTTGTGGTATATAAATCATACCTCAATAAAATTATTTTTGTAATATGCTAAAAAATTTTAAACTGTGCTGCAAATGATACCATCAAGAAAATGAAAAGATCACCCACAGAATAAGATAAAATATGCAGAAAGCATATCTCTGACAAAGGCTTGTATCCAGAATACATAAAGAACTCTTGCAATTCAATAATAAAAAGATAAAAGGCCCAACATAAAAATGGGCAAAGGATCAAAACAGATATTTCTTCAGAGAAGATATGCAAATAGACAATGAATACATGAAAAGATGCCCAGCATCATTAGGCATTAGGTAAAGGCAAATCAAAACCACAAAACCAAATGAGATACATGTATGGCTGAGTCCCTTTGCTGTTCACCTGAAACTATCACAACACTGCTAACCAGCTATACCCCAATACAAAATCAAAAGTTTAAAATAAAAACAAAAGCATGAAACCAGATGAGATACCCACTAGGAAGGGTATAATTTAAAAAATAGTCAATGTATTACAAAACCAATACGGTATTGTAAAGTAAAATAAAGTAAAAATAAAAAATAAATAAATAAATAAAATAAAAAATGGATAAACAAGTGTTAGCAAGGGTGTAGAATCCTCAAATATAGCTGGAGGGAATGTAAAATGGTGCAGTCACTCTAGCACGGGGGTCCGCACCTTCCTGACTGTGGGCTGGTACAGCTGGAGGTGAGTGGCCGGCAGGCAAGCAAGTGAAGCTTCATCTGCCGCTTGCCATCACTCCCCATCGCTTGCATTACTGCCTGAACCAATAGTCGCATTGTCTTCCACGAAACCGGTTCTTGGTGCCAAAAAGGTTCAGGGCCACTGCTTTAGAACACAGTTTGTCAGTTCCTCAAATTGTCAACATGAAGTTTCCTTATGCCCCAGAAATTCCATCCAGGATAATGCTCAAGAGAAATGAAAATATATTTCTAATAAAAATATAATTGCAGTATTTGTTACAGCCCCAAAATGGAAACGACCCAAATGTCCTTCAACGGCTAAATGAATAAATTAAATGTGCTATATCCATATATTGTATTCAATAAAAACAAGGAAGTACTGATATATGCTGCATCATGGATGAATCTTGAAAATATTATGCTAAGTGCAAAGAACTAGTCACCAAGGACCAAATATTGATCGGGCAAATCTTTAGAGAGAGAATGTAGCCCTAGAGGTTGCCTAGGACAGGGAGGAAGGGCGTGGTTTGGAGGAAAATGGGGAATGAATACTAATAGGAACAGTGTTTCAATTGAGGGTGACAAAAATGTTCTAAAATTGGCTGTGGTGATGGATACAGAATTTTGTGGACATACTGAAAATTACTGAATTGTACACTTTAAATGGGTGAATTATATGGTATATGAATTATATCTCAGTAAAGGTGTAAAAGCAAAACGACAGTGTACGCTGGTGTTGCCAATACCACTGCTATATTCCCAGAATCCTCACATCATTGTTTTCTTGATGTCTTCTCAGTTCTTCCCAAAACGGCCCTTTGGCCCTTTTTGCAACCCTCCCATCGTGCATTGGAAGGATCAGTGGACAGAGGGTCAGTAGACAGGTGGGAGACCCAGTCCTAGGAGCCTGGCTTGGGTAGCTCGCAGATCCTCTTTGGGGTCCAGTCTCCATGACTTTCCTTTCTGATTTCTCATTCTTCACCAGGTATGTTTCACTCATTCATCAGAACACACACTTACTGAGAGCTCACTGTGTCCTGGGACTATTCTAGGTGCTGTGACTATTCTATACAGCTGTGGCTAGGGCAAAATGGCTGCCCTCCTGGAGCAGGTGGGAGGAGGAAGTACAAGCAAGAACATTACTTCTGTAAGTACACTGCAGAAAGCACGTGTGTCTGACTCCTTGTGGCTTCCAGGTGGTAAAGAATCCGCCTGCCAATGCAGGAGACACCAGTTCAATTCCTGGGTCAGGAAGAACCCCTGAAAGCAGAAATGGCAACCCACTCCAGTATTCTTGCCAGAAAACCCCATGGACAGAGGAGCCTGGTGGGCTACAGTCCATGGGGTCACAAAGAATTGGACACGACTGAGCAACTGAACATTCAGAACTGGCTCCTCGAGGTCAGAAACATGCCCGGCTTCTCCTCCTGCTAAGGCTCATACAGGGAGGGACCTGTAAGTCGTGAATACGCTTAGTACTTAAACTGGATAACGCCTTGAGTCAATCCTTACAAATAATGCTGTGAGATTCGATTCCCAAAGGAGTATTCCTATAGTAGAAGGGAAGAGATCTTAAGTCACTTACTCATTTGTTCATTCATACATACATACAAGTGCTTTGAGCATCTTATAGTAGTTAAATCATTTTGTCTGCCAGTAATAGAAACCTAATTTAAACTCTTAAGCATAAAAAGGAATTTGTCGGCTAAAATAACTAAAAAGGTACAAGGGTCACTTGATCCAGGTGTGGCATCATCAAGAACACCTCTCAAGCCAGTCTTCCTCTGACTGGCTCCATTCCTGAGTGAGTGCTCCTTTGGTGGAGACAAAATGGCTGTAGATTGTCGCAGAATCTCATCGTCCAGTTCAATACTGCATGAATAGTGAGCAATTCCTCCCCTCATTTCCCTTTCTTAGGCTCCCTCTGCCTTTTCCCCCCCAAAGTCCTGCCTGGGCTTCTATTGAATTGAATTCAGTCTTGAACTCATCACTGCAGTCAGAGAATGAAATGAGCTAATTCCTAATTCACAGGGCCTGGGCATTTGCCATGGGTGGGAGCAGTCAGCCCAATCTGAAGCACAAGGGCTGAAAGCACGGGAGAGGGTGGCTCTCAAAAGAAGAGTGCTGTTTCCAGAAACAGCAGAAACTGGAGAACAGATGCTTCATAAACAAACGAAAATAACCCGTGTCCCCACATACTTCGATACCAGGCCCATCAATTACTGCCTTACTTATATTTGTCTTACTGACATTACTGTCTTACTTGTATTTGTCATGCATACAGACACGAGAGAAAGATGACGGGGGTTTAGAGAAGATGCAGCGGCAATTCAGAAAGTGGGGGGTTATCTTCCCATATGGAGAACCAAGGATCACCTCATGGAAGAGGTAGCATGTGAACTGGACTTTGAAGGATGAGTGGAGTTTTTCGTATGTATCCATGAGAGAGGGCACTCCAGGCTGGGAGAACTGTGTGACCTAAGGCTTGGGGAAAGTCAGTGATTCAGTGTAGCCAGCACACAGGCCCAGGAAGAGGTGATGTAGCCTCTGAGGGAGGAGGTGGAAGCAGGGATCAGATCTTAGGGGCCTCGGGTGCCAGGGTAAAGAGTTTAGATGACAGTCTAGGGAAAACAGGAAACCACTGAAGCCTGTGACCATGGCAGGGATATCACCTGGGACATTAACCTGCTCAGATCCTTTAAAAAGGGGAAAGCACAAAGAGCAGCCAGTTAAGAGACTGCAGACATGGTTTAAGCAAAAAGTAAGAGAATCTGAAAGTCCCTGGCACCTCCAACCCAGCGTGTCCAAGACAGAAGCCAGCCAGCTTGGCTTCCCCAGGCCCCTTCTCTACCCAGGTGTTCTGCCTTAATGAATGGCATCATCATCCCCAGGTGTCATCCAGGACCCCCCCCTCTCGCATTTCCCCCTCAGTGAACTCATCCACGAAGCCAGTCCATTTTCCCTCCTAAACGTTCCTTGAATGTACTTGTCTTGTTTCTCTGCACCACCCTACTCCTCAGGCCATTATCATTTGTGGCTTGGATGGCTCCAACGGCCTCCTGACTGACCTCCCAGCCTCCAGCCTTATCCCATTTCAACTCTTGGTTCAGCAGCCAGTCATCGGTTTAAATTACAGCCAGCTGGGGACTCCCTGAGGACCAGCCCCCTTCAGGATGTGGTTTCCAGCCTCCCGTCTTCTGCACCCCCAGCCATTCTGAGCTGTATCCGACTCACCCAGTGGAACGGATCTCGTTCCCCTCTGGCCATGCACAGGCTGCTTCCTCTGCTCTCCCCCACACTAACCTCCCACCTCCTTTGTTCCTGGTGTAGGAGCTGGAGGGCTGTTCCTGGTGGGAATGGGTTTGGGAGGCTGGGAGACAAGAGACAAGAGTGGGTGGAGAGCTGAAAGTTCCCTGTGGTGGACGTGTTCCTGGTCTGCCTGGTCCTTGCCTTCTCCTAGGAAAAGCAGCGCCCCACCCCTGCGTTATGTAAACTGCTCCCCACACTCACTGGTGTGGTCCAAAGGGGGCTGCCATTTTACATGGTCTTGCCTCCCTGTCACAGGGGTTCACTGTGAGGTGGATGACCTAACTGACCTGGTTCTGTCCCTCTCCAAAAGTTTTCTAATTGGAGCTATGGGGAAATGGCCTCTTTCCTTTTCAGCTGTGAGACTGAAAAGCTAGATTGTGGAGCTCCAAGCTGCCAGGTGTCCTGACTTGTGGCAAAAGGTAACATTCAGAGAGAAATGAAAATGACAGGCCAAGAGAGAGGTCCCGACCAGGTTCTGGCCACTTTTAAGATCCAGGGTGGTCGTTAACTTGACATCTCATAGAACAGTGCTTCCCAGACTCTCTGTGGGGAAGAGTCAGATTTTTTTTTGCCCAATCTTACTATAAATCATAACTTTGGTTAAACACAATACAAAACTTAAAAAAAAAAAAAAAAAAACCTGCACACATTTTTAAAGTCTCGGTTTCTACTGATATATTCAACTAACATTAATTTGTCAATTTGTTATAAAAAGCTGTCAACATGATTCCAGTTTCTGTACTCACCTTGTCATGGACTGACTGTATCAAGCACCCAGTCTGTGGCCCACACTTTGAGTAGCCTGGCCCAGAGAACACTGTCCACCCTTGCTGGCCCCAGCTCTGCATTCCAGCCAGTAGCAAGGGGGAAACAAAGGAAGTGTAGGGCCAAAAAATTGTTTTTAAAGAAGTAATGCAGCCCAAGGGGGAGGAGAGGTCAGGGAGGGAAGGCCTAGGAGTTTGGAATTAGCAGATGTAAACTAGTATATATAGGATGGATAAACAACAAAGTCCTACTGTTTAGCACAGGAAACCATATTCTATATCCTGTGATAAGCCATAACGGAAAAGATATACAGAAGAGTTATATATGTGAATATATATACATATATGTATATATCTTGTACAACAGAATCATTTTGCTGTACAGCAGAAATTAACACATTATAAATAAACTGTACTTCAATTAAAAAAAAAATGCCAAAGTTTCACACATCCCTTTCATTCCATTCTACTGGTGAAAAATGTGGTCACACTTAGTGGCAAGGAAGACCAGGAAAGATAGTTCCTAGTTGGGTGGGCTTGTGCCGTTACTATAAAAGTTCCATTACTAAAAAGATAAAGGGCAGGACGGTTATGGGAGACCACAGCTTCTGCCACACACTCCTAAGGGTCAACAGGAGTCTGCCCTCAGGGGCTGACTCTATGCTTGGGGGTGCAGGAGGCTTGGCTACTTAGGGACTGTATTTCAGGTATCTGCCATTCTCTGCAGTGAACTACCCCAAATTTAGTGGCTTAAAATGACAACCATTTTCCTGGCTCATGATTGTGCTGGTCAACAATGTGGCTGGGTTCACTGGGGGCCCTGCCGGTGGCATTGCCTGGGGTCTCTCACGCAGCTGCAGTCATCTGGTGGTCTGATTCGGGCTGGACAGGCGAAGATGTCTTCACACACGCATCTAGCAGTTGTCAGTCTTCAGGCTGGGATGCTTCGGTTTTCCATGTGGGCTCTTCAGGAGATGAGCTCAGGCTCACTCACATCCTCGTTTCCACTCCAACCACAGCCAGAGAGAGGGCAAGCCTCACACAAAGGAGGGTTTCAAGCCTCTGCTTGCACCACATTTGCGAATGGCCCACTGGCCAAAACAAGGCACATCTCCAAGCTGGGATTCCAGAAGAGGAGAGAGGACATCACTTCTTGATGAGAAGAGCGGTGACGTGACATCACTAAGGAGCATGGGAGGGATGCTTCATCACATCTTCACAAAGAGCCTTCCATGGGAACCTCAGCTTCCACCTATAGGACCAGGAATGTCCACCATTGTTCAGGCTCTTGTCGGGTCCCAAGGGAAAATAATCCCACCAGTTCCCTAGGGAACCTTTTTCAGGCTTCATCCTGCATCTGAAAGGCTGCCAGGAACCAAAGCAGTCCCCAGAAGCAGAAGGTCTTTCTCTGTCTCTCTGCTGAGCTGCAAGGCCTCCCTCGTGGCCCATCTTCCCCCTCTGTGTCTGTTCCAGCTTCCTCTCTGCTGATTGCTTTATTTCTCTTTACTTCTGGCACCTGCTCCCTCACAATTTCTGTGGGCCCCAGGCATTAACCTATGGCACCCTTTCACCTTCTGGCCCAGCTATTAACCAGCTCAACCTCTCCGTGTTTCCCCTGTTCCAATTCCAGAAAGTATCACCTTGATTAGCTGGCTCCCATCCTCAATCTGGACCACACTGAGGTGGGCAGGTCAGCCTATGGATTGGCTGTCTGGAGCTCAGGTGCCCACGTCTCATCCAATCACCTGGGGAAGAGGGGACCTACTACTCTAGGTCAATCTGTGAATCTAAAAAAAAGATACAGCTGTGTCCTAATTATCAGAACTTGTGAATGTGTCTATTTGGGGAAAAAAGGTCTTTGTATTAATAGATATGGTTGAGATAAAATTATTCTGGATTATTCAAATGGGTCCTAAATTTAAAAACATGTCCTTCTAAGAGATGTGTAGAGAGAAGACAGACACAGAGGAGGCTGTGGGAAGATGGAGATGGAGGCTGGTATCATGCAGCCACAGCCAAGAAAAACCCAGCACCACCAGAAGCTAGAGGACCCAAGAATTCTCCCTGCTGCACCTGGAGGGAATGTGGCCCTGACGACACCTTCATTTCAGACCTTGAGTCTCCACAATTAAATGAGTTTGTTATTGCAAGCCACCAAGTTTGTGGTAATTTGTTTCAGCAGCTCTAAGAAACTAATACAAGCACATTGCTCAAAATATAGGTCCCGGGCAGCAGGGCCCCTTGGCAAGACACTTCTCCTGTGCTGACATAAATGCCACGTAAGCATATACCTCATTCCTCGACTGTCAGGAAGCATTTAATAGGAGGCTTCCTGTGCGCTGTTTTGGATCTGTCAGGAATTCTCTGTTCTTTATTAATTCCTGAATATTCAGGAATTAAGAGGAGAGGCAAGCCTCTCCCAGGGGCTGAGGAATCCAGGCATTTCCTTCGTTAGTTTTTCTATACGTTGATAAGTACCCTGTTCCGTAAAAGTGATTATTTACAACCCTCTCTCTTTCATATGGATGACCTCGTTTCCTTGATAACTTGTAATTTTGATTTTATCTCTGCTGAAAATAGCTATCTTATAAGACAGGAGAAGGGGACGACAGAGGATGAGATGGCTGGATGGCATCACTGACTCGATGGACGTGAGTCTGAGTGAACTCCAGGAGTTGGTGATGGACAGGGAGGCCTGGCGTGCTGCGATTCATGGGGTCGCAAAGAGTCGGACACGACTGAGCGACTGAACTGAACTGAAGACAGTATAAACACCTACACAATGTTGAATAAAACAGCTTAGCTCCATCAGAGCTTTGGTCCCCATGTCTTTCTTTCTCTGTCTCTCTCTCCCTGTCTTTCTCTTTCAGGCTGATCCCCTGGAGCGCAGAGGCCCTCTGGGTTCACTTTCCTGCCTGGGCTTCTAAGACCCTCTCGAGAAGGCACTCTGCGCCTTCACCCCATTGAGAGGGACCTGAGGCCTCCGTGAACAGAGCAAGCCCCGGGTCAGGGACTTTACTGGCTTGCTGCGTAAACCAAGGAATATCAGCCTCTTTCTCTCTCCTTTACTTTCTTATCGGTCGACTCCGGACCACCAGGTTCCGGTCCATTAAAGGACCTCAACTCCCCACCAGGGAGTGAACCCTTGCACCTTCTTCTTCTAAGACCCGAGACATGCAAGCCAAGACAACTTGCACCCCAGTGTCCTACTGTTCAGCATCAACACACCATGCTTTCAAGAGGCCTCGAGACTAAAAAGATGTGATATATAGCATCTCTTGAGTCTCCTGCATTCATAGGCAGTTCTTCACCACTGCGCCACCTGGGAAGCCCAACAGAAAACTATTCAGTCATAAAAAATGAAAGTGAAAGCCGCTCAGGCATGTCCAATTCTTTGCGACCCGATGGACTATACAGTTCATGAAACTCTCCAGGCCAGAATACTGGAGTGAGTAGCCATTCCCTTCTCCAGGGGATCTTCCCAACCAAGGGATCAAACCCAGGTTTCTCGCATTGCAGGCATATTCTTTACCGCCTGAGCCACCAGGGAAGCCCAAGAATACTGGAGTGGGTAGCCTATCCCTTCTCCCCGGGATCTTTCTGACCCAGGAATCGAACTGGGGTCTCCTGAATTGCAGGCAGATTCTTTATCATCTACCATGAAAGCCCACTCAATCATAAGAAAGAATGAAATCTTGCCATTTGTGACAACATGGATTGATCTAGAGGGTATTATGCTAAGTGAAATAACTCAGAGAAAGACAAATATCATATGATTTCACTTATAGGTGAAATCTGAAAAACAAGCCAAATGAACAAATATAACAAAACAAAAACAGATTCACAGATACAGAGAGCAAACAGGTGGTTGCCAGAGAGGAGAAGGAGTAGGGGAATGAGTGAAGTAGAGAGGGAGATTAAGAGGCACAAGCTTCCAATTACAAAATAAATGAGTCACGGGGATGAAATATACAGCAGGGGAATATAGTCAATGATATTGTAATATCTTTCTATGGTCACAGATGGCAACTAGATTTATCATCATGATCATTGTGTTACGTATAGAAATACTGAATTACTACAATTTGCACCTGGAGCTAACACAGTGTTGTAAGTCAACTTGAATTAAAATTTTTTTCCCATTCCCTCCAAAAAAAAAAAAAAAGGTATAAGTTAAGATCAAGATGGAAAAGTATTTTAAGAGAATTAATGATAAGGTCATGGAAAGAGTTCCCTCTGGTTGTCTGTCTCCGAAGGACACAGAGTCCTGAGCATCCTTTCAGAGGCGGAGGGAAGAATCCAGGGGAGCAGGAGAGGAGACAGGAAGAGTCATGTCCTAATGCCAAGCGCATCATATCTCTGTTCACACAGATTAACAAATCAGAGCATCACAGGAGGTTAAGGTTTTGCTTTTAGCCCTCTCGCTTAACAGATGAAGAAGCAGAGGACACAGGAAGGAGTGGCTTCCCCAGGGTCCCCTACAGCTGTTTGCTCCAGACATCCAATCCCCTCCTCTCCCCATGAGTCCCGGACTTCATAACGTGCCCTTGGCAAAGACAACTATTTTTTAACCGCCTTTATCCATGTCTCTACATGTTGTAAAATGCCTCTAGGACTTTTCTATTCTTGTGCCCTTTCCCCGCTTCCCTGGACACAGTGGCTCATGAACGCCTTGTCCCTGCCAAGTGCGGCCGAGGAAATAGGAGCGGCCACTTGGCCGAGTGGACAGGAAAGCATGCGCTGAAGGGGTGCTGGTCCTCTAGCCTGGCCAGGACTGCAGCACCCCCACATGACTCCACATTCCTCGGCCACCAGCTGAGAGCCCTGGGGTCTATAGTTTCCCACCTTCCTTGCGAGCACAGTTCTACTAAGTAAGTTCCTGGCAATAGAGTCACTTACACAAGATTTCCTAGACCAAAGATAGGAGAGTCCACCTTCTATGAATTGGCCCAGACAGGCGTGAGGTTGACTGTGGCCTCCAGGCACAGTCCTGGAAGCTGTCCACAGTGCTGCTGCTGAGGGCTTGGGTGATCTCTGCAGACCTGGCACTTCCCAGTTTCATGGGGTCTGACGGTGGCTTCCCTGACCTTCCCTCATCCAGCCCTCTCACCTAAATCCCCTATACACAGGTTTTTAAATCCCGTGTATTTGGGATATCTGGAGTGGTTTCCATTTCTCTGACAGAATGCTGACTGGCACAGGTAATGAAGCTATGTAAAATGATGTATGTGTCTTGTCAGGGTGGGAGGAATCCCTCTGGAATGTAAAAGTTTCCTCCTAGAAAGTGAAATTTGTTTTTTTAATATATAAAGTGACAAAATGGCCCTTAGGTTTGTTTTTGTTAGTTTTTAGGAGCCTTCTCAGGTGTGTGACCTTGAAACCACTAGATTAACATCAAAACTCTCCTTTGAGACTTCTTCCAGGCAGGAGAATCCCTCTGCCCCACCTTCATCCATCCTGAGATCCAAGAGAATCATGGTCAAAAGGGCCAGCTCCAGGGAGAGTCTTCTTTCCCTGCTGATACACAGGGAAAAAACCAGAAGCCACGAAGAAGTCTAGAGCATTCTCTTTGAGTATGGCCATTCCATTTTATAAGAGCAAGGAGCAAAACAAGTTTACATTACCTGATTTGTATGATCAGAACAGAAGTTAATCAAGTACAAATAATCTTTGAAGACACATTACAGTTGATATGTGGGGGAAATCATAGTATTTGCTGCCTTTTATTGACACTTCTCTGTACTGCCTGAAGCTGTTTTATAAATTATCCTATTTAATCTTCCCAACAATGCCAAAGTGAGGATAGAATTCTCCCAGGTTCATAGCCCGAGGCTCAACCAGGACAGCATTCCCCCAGGTTCATAGCCTGAGGCTCAAAGCCACCTGACTATGGAGCCATCCTCTTTCCAAGGAGTCATTTGGCTTCTTTTACTAGAAAGGGGGAAGGAAGAAATAAGGAGAAAAGAAAAAGGCAACAATAAGAAGAAATCAGAGAGAGAAAGACAAAGGAAGAAGTAAGAGGGGACATCTGTAAGCAGAAAGCAGGAAGAGGAGAAGGCCCAGGGATTATGTGAAGGTAGAGAAACTCATCTGCTCACCACTTCTACTCAGACCAGGAGTTCAGAATGTTACTCTTGCTCTTGGCTGTACTGATTAGCCAACCTATTGAACTGCTCCTTATTCTCAGGCTTTCTGAACCTCCAAGGTGAATAGTAAAAGCTACAACAATCCACTCAGTATAATATCTTACTCCAGAGTGTAGATTAAATCATGCCGGGCAGCAGCCCCAGCCCCTAGAGTAAAGGGGAAAGGGGATTAGGTTTGCCCTTGTGCCATGGTGAAGACTGTCTAGGATACTCTCGGTCTCTCCTTCCAGACCCTTCTCTAAGCACCCTCAATCCCACCCTGGCCAAGGTCCCCCTCTGTGTACATGGAAGGCCAGGCCAGGGCTGGGAAGCCAAAAGCTGGTCCATATCCCCTGAGATCTTAGATTCTCAGAGGTCCCGTGAGCCAATCCTTCCATTTTATCAATGAGGAAATGGAGGGCCAGAGAGGTGAGGGCAGAGGCCCGAGGCCACACCATCAGCACACTGCTAAGGGCCCCAACCCTTCCTTCTGGCAGCTGTGCATCTCCCAGGGCCCCAGCGCCCAGCAAAAGCCTCACATGTGATCACAATTACCGTGGGCTTGGCTGGAGCCCAGCCACACCGTGAGCACATCCAGGCCTGGTAGCTGGCCAAGTTTCCATCTCAGTAGAAAAATGAATAGGGTCAAGGGATACATGTTAATCCCAAACACACGAGTGGGAAGGAGTGGGGTGAGGGGGGGAGGCCAGCCAGGATTTCTCTGGCAGTGTCAGTCCACCAATAGCTCCTGAGGTCTCCCTTCCCCCTCCACCCCAGGAAGCAGAGCGCCCCTGGCCAACAGACAAAAAACAGGCTGTGTGCTCGCCTGTTGGGCATTGTGGTTCCAGAGCCATCTTGGGATTGTGGTTATAAACCCTGCTGGCTCCTAAGCCCAAGATGGAACTCAGCTGGTGAGACTTGGCCGGGGGCCCCATAGCAGTCACCCCTCCTCCGTAGTCTCCTTTCTTGCACTAAGCATTTTCCACAGCCTTTGCGTTTCTATCTTTTCTTCAGCATCCCCATCCCCTGCCATGGATAAGGAAACTGAAGCAAGGAAGAGGGGCCTGAGGCCAGGTAGCCGGAGGAGCTGGGATGGGCTGGAATAGGCCAGTCTGGCCCATAGCCTCCCTCCTGATGCTCCTGAGCTACCTGGGGTGGCCTGGGCTGTGTCTAGGACTCTCCTGCTTTTCCCTGCCACCTGCACACCATGCCCAGCATCTGAAGACTTACTTCATGAGATGTCAGCTTCATCTGCCCCACACCTACTGTGTGGTCTTGCTGGGGCCCCAAATTTCACCCGAGCTGCCAACTCTTGCCACCTCTAATAGAAGCCCTGAGGCTTCTACACTGTTTCTGCAGCCCTCGAGACAAAAGTTCCTTCTTCCCTTCCAGACTTGAAGCAGTTGTGAGCAGCACACCACTCCCAGCTTACCTCAACTCCCAGAATACCCATCTGCAAGCTGTGCTTGGTTCTGGCTGCAGAGAAGAAAGGGCGTTTGAATTTTTAATCTGTGGTATATGTGCATCTACCCTCTGGGGGGCTTATAACAGGTTTAGTAAGTATTAGGAGAGCCACTACTCTCTGCCCTGGGCACAAAGGAGTTAACACTTTGCTGGAACTCTTTGGCTGGAACTTTGTCTGACTCTTTGTGACCCCATGAACTCTAGCCTGCCAGGCTCCTCTCTCCATGGAATTTTCCAGGCAAGAATACTGGAGTGGATTGCCATTTCCTCCCTAGGGGATCTTTTCAACCCAAGGATCTGTATCTCTTGCATCTCCTGCATTGGCAGGTGGATTCTCTACCCCTGTACCACCTGGGAAGCCCAGAACTCTACTGATACCCTGTGACATGTTTTAAAAAACCCTATGGAGGACAGCAGCCATCAGTTAAATATCAACTGTCTGGTGGGGAAGAGCTGTGGCCCCCAAAGGGTACATTGGACTTTTTTGATTATTGATGCCTCTGAGGGGGTGCGAGTCCCCAGAAAATGAGGTCTGCCCCAGAGAAATGTGCTTATTTACACTGACTTCTAGACTGGCTGAGGACAGCTCAGGGCCTGCAGCCAGGCCTATGAGCAAAGGGGTGAGCAGGCTCCAGAGTGCAGCTTCTTGCCGACTGGGGGATTTATGGGCGTCCTGGACGGGCCACGTAGCCTGGTTTTGAGGCCAGCGGCTGGGCCAAGAGGTTGGCCAAGGTTTTCTGAGTCTCTGTAAGCAGCTGGGCCCTTAGGGAATACGCTTCTGATACTGTGGGGCAGGGGCCCGGGGTAGTTACCTGGTCTCCCGTCTCCTCCAGAGGCAAGACCTCAGGAAGGGCATTTCTCCTGATGAGGCAGGGGCCGGAGCCACGAGGGTAGGATGGGGAGACGCAGCAGGGGAAATGAAGCATTATTCTCAAAAGGCCAGCTCTCTCTTCTTTCTGCGTTCCAAAAGTCCCAGTGATCACTTTGTGTTTAAGCCAATCTTGCTTTCTCAAAGAAATGAAGAAAGAAAAAGATGTTTTTTCCAGGTCTGATTATGAGAATCATGAGACTAGAAAGATATGGAGGAAACATCAGTCTCCCTGTTCTGCCTCCGCCAGGTACCAAGCAAAGCCCACAGGAAAGCGCTGAAGTGTGAATAACTTGCTGGGGTGCAGGGAGCTCCATCAGCAGCTCCTGCGCCCCCAGTCTCAAGACACCCCATCCCATTCTATTTATACCCCCATCGCTGGAGTTAAAGTCCATTTGTTCCTTTCAACTGTCGAGAACTGGACAATGACTAGGAGACTAGGAGCTGGTGATTTGGGTCCTTCAAGGCTCTGAGAGAAAGCAGGTGGGGGAGGGGTTCTCTATCACCCCAAGGCAACTAGTTTTTAAAATCTGCGCTGTCCCATGAAAGGGCAGACCCCAGATCCAGGGCTGCCCCAGTAGGACCGTTGTCTGAACAGCGCAGCCAGGGGGTCAACATCCTAAACAGATGGCGTCAGTCTTCTGGTCTTGCTCTGCCCAAGAAAAACAGAGTGGGTGTCCCTTGATTTCCTGTTTGAAAATGTGCCTGTGGGTGGGTGGGGGGACTGTAAAGGGACAAAGAAAACATCTCATCTCTCCTTAATCTATCGAAACTATGAATCTCGACTTCCCCAAGGTGAGGTAGAGCTGGGTTGACGGGGCCCAGGGAGTGGGAATCTGGCAGCAGCGGCTGAGCTGGGGTGGCTCCTGCAAGGCTGACAAGCTTTGAGCTCTGAAACCAGGCCCCAGGGGACCCCCATCACCTCACAGCAAACCTCTCCTTGCTCCCACAGCTGCTCACAGCCCACGCCACTCAAGATGACGCTTTCTAAACACTGGAGGGAAAGATAAGAAGCAGATGGGAGAAGAAGCCTGGGAGCTGGAGAAGGCCCCAGGAGGAAAGTAGGCTCCCTGCTAAGAAAGGCAGAGGCGCCAGACCCCAGCACTGGGGCCTGGAGGGCCAGAATGCAGCTCTCATCCTGGCTCTGACGGCACGCCGAGGCGGTCCACGCAGTGGCGGGACTTCCCTGCTCATAACTTGTGCTCCCCTGAGCAGCCCGAGCCCAGGCACTGACCCCACGCCCACCCCGTGCCCAGGAGCTCGTGCAGAGCTGCCCAGAAGGGGAGACGGGAGAGTTAACTTCCCACCAGCGTGGGTTAATGAAGCACAGCTCCCTCTGTGCATTCCGGGACCAGGTCTGGCTCGAGGCCTCGTGGCACTCAGGACACACCTGGAGAGAGAATAACTTGCTGTATTACTCCACCTGGAGGGAACTGGCATTTCAGCTGGCACAAATTCCCCAGGGATGGCAATTCAGGGGCAGATGAGGGATGCCCAGGTGTCCCTTACAGCAGACGCACAGGGGCTTGGTTAAGTGCAGGTGGTCTGTGTGGGGGCATCTGGGTGACCTGAGCTCTTGACCCACCTGGGGAGTTTTTAGGAAAGTCATCCAACGGTAACAGCAATAGGAACAATGACGGGTGCTGTGGTGCAGAGGTGAGGGGGCGCTTCTTCTGGCGGGCTCCAGAGAGGAGTTTCAAGGTCACTCTGGTCCCTCCTTGAAGCCTTCAGAATAACTGGAGCACTCCAGCCTGCTGCCCGCAACCAAAGAACCCCTGGGAAATGGGCTGTTTGGGGTTCAGGGCTGGCAGCTCATTGACTCCTTACCCCCTTGAACTTTCACTTCCAAAGACAATCGCATAGCACACTCTTTAAGGGAGAGTTGCATACCTCACACATCCTATGGGTGATATTTGGTTCCTCTCCTGCCCAGACAGGGTGAAATAGAGCCCTGGGCTGCTACCCAGCTCAGCTCACTGCTGCCTCAGGGCAGAAACCTTGGGAGGAATCCCAGCTCCAGCCAAGGAAAACAAGAGTCTGGCCTGGCTAAGCCAGGTGGCTTCTTTCTCCCCACCGTCTGTCCCCCGACTGCCACCCTCTGGAGCCAGTGGGCTGTTTGGATAACCCCAGGACCCCTCTCCCACACTGTCTGCAGCCAGGTGTTCAGGCAGCATTCCAGAGCCCTGGCCAGGCCCTGGCCTTTGAGAGAGTGAGACGTGTGAGGCTCTGGCTCCTGGGAGAGAGACCCCTTCAACCGGCCTGCCTTCTGCCTGCCTGGCCTTCCCTGAGCCGGAACCCCTTTTGGGGAGGGGTGATTGTCCTCCAGGGAGGAGTTGACCTCCACCCTCACTCCCGACCGGGAGCAACACAGAGTTCCCATTCTACAGATGAAGAAGAAACTCTCTGATCTCTCCTGTCATCCCCTCCAAGCCCTTCCACATCCCCCAGGCCTCACCTCATGCTGAAATGCTGACTTGCCTGTTGGGCTCTGTGAAAAAAAGACCTTCCCACCTTTGTGGCTTCTCGTTCCAAAGTTTCATCAACTTTCTCTTCTTCGGATAAAGAACCCCAGGGTCTCACACAGTGTTTCCTTCCCTCTGGAACACCGCTGTTCAATAGAAATAAGATGCAAGCCGCAGATGAGAGTTTATCTGTATTAATATCATCTAATAGCCACTTTTTTTAAAAAAAGAAAAGTGACATTCATGTTAATGATATGTTTTATTTAACCCAATATATTTATATCAACACAAATGAATATTATCATTTCAACTTTGAATCAACAAAAAAACATTATCGATATGCCCTTCTACATTCTTTTTCTCATGTTAAGTATATTCATTTCCTGGGGCAGCTATAAAAAACTACCACAAACAGGGTGGCTTAACGTAATAGAAATTTATTCTCTCACAATTCTGGAGGTTGGAAGTCTAAAATCAAGGGGTCAGTGGGAAGTCCAGTGGTTAAGACTCCACGCTTCCGCTGTAAGGGGCACAGGAACTAAGATCCTACATGCCGTGCGGTGAGGCAAGGAAAAAAATTAAGTAAGTAAAATAAAGGAGCAGCAGGGCCACGCTCCCTCTGAAGGCTCCAGGAAAAGCCCTTCCTTATTTCTTAGCTTCTGTTGGTTAGTCCTTGGTGTGAGGCTGCCTCCCGCTGCCTCCCTTCAGGCCTGCTGCCCTTCACACACCGCCTTCTTTCTTTCTGCATCTGGATTTTCACTTGGTCTTATAAGGGCACCAGCCACTCAACTTCGAGTTCACTTTAATCCAGTTAAATCTCATTTTAAATTAACCAGTTACATCTGCAAAGATTCTATTTCAATAAAGTCACATTTTGAGGTTCCAGGTGGGCATGAATTTTAGGGGGACACCATCCAACCCAGTGCAAAGTTGGATTCAACTTTATCTGGCCAGTGAAGTCCATGCCCCCTTCCCCATCTGATTTTTGACTCCTAAGTAGCCACCGTTGTCTGTTCTGTTGTCTTTGTCCCTTTGTTTTCACTTTGGTGATGCTTGGGGCAGGACCCCAGGTAAAAAGAAACAGGAAGGGGACTTCCGTGGCAGTCCAGTGGTTAAGGCTTCACCTTCCCATGCAGGGGGTGCGGGCTCAATCCCTGGTTGGGGACCTGGGATCCCACGGGCCTCATGGCCAAAAAACCAAAGCATAAAACAGAAGCAACACTGTAACAAACTCAATTAAGACTTTAAAAATGTTCCACATCAAAAAGAAAGCAAAAAATAAACAGATTAATTTTAATTAACTTTAACCCAATATATCCAAAATATTGTCATTTCAACATCTAATCAATATAGAAAATGCTCAACGAGATATACTCTTTTTTTCATATTAAGTCTTCAAAATCCCATCTGTGTGTGATGCTTACAGCACATCTCAAACTAGACAAGTCACACGTCAAGTGCTCTGCAGCCGCAGGGGACTAGTGGTACCCAACTGCACAGGGTGGCTCAAGAAATTATTATTTTTTAAAAAAAGTGAGGCCTATGGTGATGCAGGGGACTCCACTGAGGTCTAGGGGCTCCACAAGTGGAATTTCCTTGATGGCTTCACCACCTCCAGGGGCTCCTGATTATCTTTCATCTATGTCTCCTGAGGGATCTCTAAAGTTAATTCAGAGTTACTGCCAGTCTCTTAAAGCTGCAAATGACCTCTCTCTTTCTCATACACTCACCACACACACACACTCATCCACGTATCTTGGGAGTCTTCCAATCGCCTTCTGCTATGCATGGACCTCACAAAAAGTGACTCAACCTTACATAAGAATCTGAGGGGGCCCAGGAGTGTGACTCACCGCCTTGAAATTTCCAGTGGGTTACACATGTCTTCTTAGATGATTTTTTTTTAATGTATCTTAAATGGTTGTGAAAAAGAAAAAAATTGGTGTGGGAGGCAGATTGGGGTGAGAATCCCGCCTCGGGGCAGGAAAGGCTAGTTATGGTAGATGGGAGGGCTCTGGGGCTGAGGACAAGGCCCTTTTCAGGGTCAGGCCTCAGAAGGTCCTGAGGAGAAAGGAGGTCGCTTCCTCTTAAGACTGCAGGGCATTTCAAGATACCTCGTGTTACAGTCACCTCAAATAGCAAGAATCAGCCCTTGGAGTCTCCGGGAAGGACTTTGATTTGGGAAGGTTTGACCAACTTCAGTGCCACTGCTGCCTAAAAATAAGCCGCAGAGCACCGCAGGTCAGGGATTCCCAGGTCTGGCCATAAAATTCCTGTGTCCAATCATCCCCCAGACCAACTCAGTCACGTCCTGTGGAGATGGGGCCCAGGCACCTGTATTTTCTGTAGGTTTCCCAGATGACTGCAACATGTAACCAATAAGAAGACCGTGCCGGTGGGAGGCCTGAGACCCTTCTACACCTGGTGGATAGCTCCAGTCCCTGATGCCTTGTTGTTAGTTGCTAAGTCGTGTCTGACTTTTGCAACCCCATGGACTATAGCCTGCCAGGCTCCTCTGTCTGTGGGATTTCCCAGGCAAGAATGCTGGAGTGGATTGCCATTTCCTTCTCTAGGGGATCTTCCCGACCCAGGGATCAAACCCAAGTCTCCTGCACTGGCAGGTGGATTCTTTATCACTGAGTTACCAGGGAAGCCCCATGAAGCCTTAATGCAGATGGGGAATTGTTAGTTTACAGTTGGTGGCAGAGTCCCCCAGAGAATGAATGAGGACCAGGATGTGTCCTTGAGTGTGAAATGTGAAGCCCCCAGGGAATGGCCCGCTTAGGCCGAAAGTGTGGATGGGTGCTACAGAATTGCATCATAAAAAAGAAATAACAGGAATCTGAGAGTTGGGGCTGGCAGCTGGAAGCGAAGGGCACTGCCCAGGGGAACACCGAGGTATTCGACAGGTATCTGCGTGAAGCAATGGCCAAGAGTCTTAGAAGAGTGTGACAGGGACTTCCCTGGCAGCCTAGTGGCTCGGACTCCACACTTGCACTGCAGGGAGCAGGGGTTCCATCCTTGGAGAGGGAACTAAGATCTCACGTGCCATGCCGCACCGCTCCCCCCGGCCCCCAGAAGAAAAGTGCATGGCATTCCGTCTGAGGCATTTTCTGGGTCATGGCAAAGGTGCCTCCCTTTGCATCTTCAAACCTTTAGTGAGTGACAGGGCCGAGTACTCCAATGCTGAGGAAACAGGACAGCTGAGCCTGGCTGGCTCCCGCCCCCCACATAGACATCCTCAGAGCTGCCGGGAGCACGGCTGGGGCTGCCGCCATACCTGGTATATCAGGCAGGGGCCCGGCAGGAAACAGATGGCCTGCTCAAAACGGATCATGTGAGAGAGTCGAATGAAGGGACTATTTACAGAGGTGTGGGCAGCCTTGCGTGTGAAAACAGTGGAGCTGGTACCAGCCCAGCAGCGTTCACTCTACTAGGCCTGAGGGGACAGGATCAGAACAGGCTGCCTGACGAGAGTTGTGGCCTTCTGTTTGAGGGGCACAGACAGCTCTCAGTGACCCCACAGGGAGGGAGTCAGAGGAAAGACATTATGGGCTGAATTGTGTCCCCGCTCCAAATTCCTGCTGAAGCCCTAACCCACAGAGTCTCAGAATGTGACTGTACTTGGAGCGAGAGCCTGCACAGCACTGATTAAGTTTAGATGAAGCCATTAGGACGGGCCCTCATCCAAGCTGGCTGGAAACGTTATGAGAAGAGGAAGTTTGGACAAAGTGACACCAGGAACAGGAGTGCAGAGAGAAGACCGCGGAAAGCAAGCCAAGGAAAGAGGCCTCAGAAGAAACCCAACCTGCTGACACCTTGATCTTGCACTTCTAGCCTCCAGAGCTGGCAGAAATATATTTATGTTGTTTAAGCCACTCAGCCCATGGCACTCTGTTATGGCAGTCCTAGCAAAGGAATATAGATGAACGTCCCAACTTTACCCCTCCTCCCTCTTTACGAGCTCTGGCTGGTGCCCCCCACATTGGCTAAACCCAACCAAAAGACAGAGGGCATGGGAGCAAGTATGCGCAGTTCACACGGGTCAGACCCCAGGGAGGAGAAGGCGGAGCCTGGACCAAGAGCAGCAGACAGAGGATGTCCGTCTACCTGGGAGGGGTGCTGAGCCAATTTAATGTATCAGAGGGCCAGGGTGGTGTGGGAGGACACAGGACGGTGTGGTGAAAGTGAGCCACCACTTGGACCAAGATTGGAAGAAAACAGAAAAACATGATGATGTTTGGCAAGATGGTGGCTAATTTTTTTTTCAAAATTTCCTTTACTCATATAGTTAGGTTGTTTTCCAATAAAAACAGACAATCCACAGGAGGTTTTTCAGAAAAAAACAGCTTGAACTTAAGAGTCTTAAAAAAAAAAAATCCATTCAGCCAGTTTGTCTTTTGATTGGAACATTTAGTGCAATTACATTAAAAAAAATTATTGATAGGTTTGTACTTATTGGGGCTTCCCTGGTAGCTCAAATGGTAAAGACTCTGGATCCCCTGGAGAAGGAAATGGGAACCCACTCCAGTATTTTTGCCTGAAGAATCTCATGGACCGAGAAGCTTGGTGGGTTACAGTCTACAGGTTTGCAAAGATTGAACAGGACAGAGTGACTAACGCTTTTATTTTTTTTCATGTACTTATTGCCATTTTGATGATTGTTTTCCGACAGTTTTTGTAGGGTTTTGTTGTTGTTGTTGTTACTTTCTTCTTTTATTACTCTCTCATTATTTGATGACATTTTTAGTATTTTGTTGGGATTCCCTCCTCTTTTTGTATGTGTATCTATTACAGGTTGCCTTGTAGTACCATGAGGTTCATATTAAACAATATATATGTGATTACTTTAAGCTGATTATCTCTTAAGTTCAAACCCATTCTAGAAATTTTACATTTTTCCTCTCCCACCCCTACTTTTAATGTTTTTGACATCATATTTTATATCTTTTATGTATCCCTTAACCTCTTATTATAGATGATTTTACTACTTTTGCCTTTTAACCTTTCTACTAGCTTTAGAAGTGTTTACTGTATATTTTTTTTCTCCTTTCATAATTTTCCTATTTTAAGTTGTGGATTTTTCTTTTCCACTTAGACAAACCCCTTTAACATCTCATATAAGGCTGATTTAATGATGCTAAACTCTTGTAGCTTTTGTTTGTCTGTAAAACTCTCTACTGTCCTTCAATGCTGAACGTTCTCATAAATATTTGGCTGGGTGGAC
Organism: Cephalophus harveyi; assembly: GCA_006410635.1. Lineage (NCBI taxonomy): Eukaryota > Metazoa > Chordata > Mammalia > Artiodactyla > Bovidae > Cephalophus > Cephalophus harveyi. Next base: position 432,380 of record SJYT01029174.1, on the reverse strand, counting down.
AGCTGTTGGGGGGCAGGGATATAGAGGATGAGGGCAGGTAGCTCCCTTGAAATATTACAAGCACCACTGGACGTTAGGTGGCCAGGTGTCCTGTGCATGAGAGCCCCCTTCTTGCATATGACAAGGGGTTCCCTAACCCTGGGCTCCATCTCAACATGGGGCACACCCAGGACTCAATTCAGAGGAGCTGCCCGAAACGCCCCTCACTTGTGCCCCCAGAGTTCCTGGGGAGCTGCCATTCTAGACTCAGCCTGGTGCCCCCCTTTTTGGTCTCTGAGCACCAGGTGTGCCTCCCTGCTGGCTGCCAGCGGCCCTCCCCAGCCCTTCTCCCTCTCACGCTGATGCCCTCAGGCCAGTGCTTACCAGCCTGGCCTCTGCCCACCCCTTCCCCTGCTCAGCCTTTGGCCCCACAACCTGGGTTTTTCAGATTAGGAGGTGCAGAGTGTTCTCATGGGTTCTCCTCCAGGGACCTCGGGCTGGGCCAGGTGGAGGGGTTCTGAGAACGTATGTGTCTTTCTTACAAAGAGCTCTCATGTGTTCAGCTGTTCCCCAAGCCTCCTTAACTTATAGGAATCAATAAGAGGAAACCAATACCACAGACCACCTACCTCACCAAGTCACTGTGAGGGCTGCATGACAGTCAAGACTGGGGTTCAGAATACATGGCATATAGACATGTCCAACAGTGGGGAGATCACAACCAGATGCAAAATCTAAAAGAGAATGACACCACAGGGACCAAGCAACCCAGCTATGGGACCCTCCAGTGTGGGGAAGAGAACACACTTGCATTTTCTGGTGAAACAAGAAGTGGTAAAAACCCGTTAGCAGAAAACCTAACTCAAAGCGGCTTAAGCAACCTTACATAGCAAGAAATCACAAGGTAGGCTGGCTCCAGCAAGAGTTAACTAGCAGTTCAGTGACATCACCAAGGACCCAGGTTCTTCCCAGCTTTCTGCCTGGCTATCCTTGGAGCTGTTGTCAGCCTTGGGCTGGTAAGTAGATGGTTAGAATGGTTCCAGGCACACTATCCAGAGGTGTAAGAGAGATCTCTTTGGAGAATGAGAAATCTTCTGAAGCATTCCAAATAGACTTTCTCCTTGTATCTCATTGGCCAGAATTGGGTCACATGTCCAGGCCTCACAGGCAAGAGGAATGGAACCATCGTGATTGGCTTGAACCAATCAGGACCCAACACGTAAAGCTAAAGATAGGCCCAGCTGGCCTGAGGCATATGGCCGGCTGGGGGAAAGTGGATGCTTGAATTAAGTCAGGTTCTATTACTGAGGAAGATGCTACACTCCAGCTGAGGCCAATTCCAGGAGTTGGCACCCAGCAGGCGCCAAATACTTAGAGTCATTTCCCTTTAAGCATCTTGCCGAAGGGCACAGAGCTATAAGTAGCCTGGCCGGAACTCAAATCCACAGAGAGGAGAACAAAAGGGCTAAAGATAAGCTGAGCTGATTCACAGTTGTCCCCCTGGACAGCCCCTATGAGGAAAAGCCTCCTTCTCTGGGGAACTGGCTACTTCGTCATCCTGCAAGCGAGGGCGACAGTAATGGCTTTGTGGAGCAGGGGTCCCCCTCCATTCCATGCTGACCCCATGCATCCCACCTCTGCCAACATCCCGCCAGCCCAGCTCTCACACCACAGCTGCATTTTTCCACCTCTTCTGTACAAAATAACTCCCCAAAGTCTGACAGTTTTTCCTCTGTGTTTGATTTATGGCTACAATTACAAGCTTTCCTTCACACGGCCCGCATGCCAGCAGAGATCTTCTGCAAGTCAGCAGCGCTGCCATCCCAGCTCCTGGCTCTCATCCCCAGCATAAGTGCTGCAGATGACCCTTCCCTCCAGATCCTGAGTCCCGGACCCTACTCCCCACCTCACCCCCCACCCCCAGATGCCTGGGTCTGGGCTGCATCAGAGTTGGGCAACAAGTTAGGTGATCTCTTTTAACAGAGACCCTGAAAGACAGGAAAGGCTGCTCTCCCCACCCAGCACCCACCTGGCAGGGTTCAGCAAGCATTGTCTGCAGTCAAGGGGGCGGACTACCTCCCTAATGAGATCTGTACGGTATGTTGTAGGGGGTTCCCATCCTGAAGAACAAAAAAGCCTCCAGTCTATGTTTGACTAGTACCTCAGCTTCACTTTTGGCCCTTTTTGATGCCTCTTCCTAAAGTAACCACTCTGGAGTCCAGGTCTCTGGTTCGAATCCTGGCTCTGCTTTGTCAACGAATTACTTACCTCTCTGTACCCCAAGTTCCTTCTGTAAAATGGGAATAAGGATAGTACCTACTCCATAGAGCTATTCTTGGATTAAATAGAATTAGGTTTTGCATATAGTAAGTGTTCTCTCAATGTTCATTTTTATCATTATCATTATGGGTGTCTAGTTTCTAATCCAGAGTGACTCTTGGATACGTACCACTCACTGAGCATCTTATGCTGCCAAGCACCCTGCGGTTGTGTGGGATCCCAGTCACCTTGGAAGACAGCGCCCCCGTCCTGCAGATGCCCAAACCCGGGCCCGAGGAGCTAGGAACTTGTTCAGGTTCTCACAGTCAGGAAGTGGGAAAGCAGAGATTGCATCCCAGATCGGGCTGGGTCCACTCTTTCACTCCACCAACTGTCCTGCCACCCTGTTTATCTGAGCAATGGTTTTGGAGGACTTTGGGGCATCTGGAGAAACCTGAGAGGGACCCCGCCCAGTGAGGACACAATGCCACCATCCCAGGGCTCACCAGGCATCCTGGGGCTCCTGAGAAAAGAAGCTGGGGTCTGCAGAACCCTCACCACCTCCCCTGTCTGTGGCTTTTGTTGTCTGGCACCTGATGCTCTGCAGGGATCCTGGGAAAATTGGTAGAAAGAGAATAGTCTCTGGGCCACTGCAGGGACGCAGGCTGTGGAATAAAACTCCAAGCATGTCAGGGCAGGGAGGTGCGGGTGTGGCCCTCAGCCTGGAGAGAAAAAAGTTCTCTGTGGCCTTTCCCACCACACTTCTGGGCCAACTGGAGGATATAGATGGGGTCCATATGCTAGCAGGAGGGGTCACTGAGCAGTAGGGTGTGGCCCCTTGCAGGCCAAGCCAGCGCAGCGCCCAGCGGGTGGGGGCTGAATCCAGAGAGGAAAGGCCTAGGGGTTGCTTTTCCTTAGAAGAGGTGTTTCTCACGTGTCTCCTCCCCACTTGTTACAAGTAGCCCCAGGAGCAATTCTCCCCCATCCCAAGTCTGCTTCCTCCAGACAAGGTGAGCCTGAGTCTGATGCCAGGAAGGCCACCTGGGCCACGCAGCCCGCATGTTACAGCTGCTGCTTCTGGGCTGGCCTCTGCTTTCCTGACAGCTAGCTGCAGCCTTGCCGGCTAGGGAGGCCCTTTGGTCCAGGTTCTGGGCCCTGATTCTGAGGGAAAAGGTGGTTCTGCATTGGTTCCGAGGTTTAGGAGCAAGGCTCCAGCCAGCAACAAAGTGCCCTAGAAATGGTGAAGGACAGGGAAGCCTGGCGCGCTGCAGTCCATGGGGTTGCCAAGCGTCAAACACTTAGTGACTGAACAACTTTGCTTGACCTTTTCCTGTGAAGGCTGGGAGGGGTGGGAGAGATTTGAATCCTTCTGGGTCCTCTGACCTGATATCCATCCTATGGCCACCTCAGTCTCACTGTGACATTGAGAGTGGGTGGTGGCAGCTATATTAGAAAAAGGAAAGAAGAAAGAAAAAGGAAGATGGGTTATGTCCTTGAGGCTCTGGCCCCTGGGAGTTTACACGCAAAAAGCCCATGCAATTCCTTGACATGTGACTCCCCCCAACCCCGGCCCCGGCCCCAAACCCAATGGCATTTTAACTTAGCAAGAAAAATGGAGACATCGGGGTAAGAGGCTAGGCTATGGGGACATGGAGAGCAGCGGTGATGGAGAGGTGGCGAGGGCACATGTGTCCCTAGCCCTGTGGCACTAACAAAGCACCTGGCCTTAGCTCAGGCCTTTCCTGTCCTGTGACACAACCTCCAATGACACCAAGGCAGCTCTGACAAACCGCCCTGTGTCACTCAGGAGGTCAGAGCGGGTTTCAGGACTTTTGGGTGAGGATGTGACAGCCAAGGCCAAGGTCCAACCTTGGTGGGGGTTTGCAGATCCTCAGGAGCGAGGCTGCAGGTTTGGAGGCAGAGGCTGAACCTGCAGTAATGGGTGACTGCGCAGGGCGGGTGGGGCGGTCGCGGCTCTGGAGGGAAGGCCTCTGGGAACACAGCATTCTCAGGAAACAGCAGTTCCTGTTGTAAATCCTGGCTCGTTGCCTCCGACAGACTTCCTGACTCTGAGCTGCCTGGCCCTGGTGCTGGCACCTTCCCGGCATAGAGCAGGAGCGAGGACTGGCCCCCGTGAAGATCTGCTGAGTGGGCTCTTGCCACGGGACCCCACCCTGACTCCCCATGCTCCTGCTGTGCCGGGCGCTCAGGGCTACTCCTGGGGAGCCAGGGTCACAGCCCCCAAACTGGAACCTCAGGGGCTGCATTCTCATCCCGGCTGACGTGCTGGGGAGGGCACACCACTTCTCTGAGCCTCGGGTTCCTTGTCGATAAACGAGAACGCTGGATCTCAGAGCCCCTGTCAACTTCACGGTTCTGGTGTTTTTATTCAGTTGCTCAGTCATGTCCGACTCTGTGACCCCATGGACCGCAGCACACCATGCTTCCCTGTCCCTCCCCGTCTCCTGGAGTTTGCTCACATTCACGTCCACTGAGGCAATGATGCCAACCAACCATCTTGTCCCCGTCACCCCTTTCTCCTTCTGTTCTAGATTCCTCTTTTGGAACCTGTGGTGCCACATTAATAACTTGCTACAGATTCCTACGTAGCAAGTTGGTTTAAGTTTGGGTGTCCTCAAAGCTCCCATGGTAAGAAAGGCAGCCTTTCTGTCTCAGCATGTCACATCTTCCTTGGGGAGAGGCCTCTGCCTTGATAACAGGGGCCGAAGCTCTTCCTGCCTCTGAATTCTAATTCGACTCAACAAACACTGGCTGTGCCATGCCATGTGCCTGACTCTGGGCTGGGCATCATTGAGCTCAAGGACCTTCTCTCCAGGAGTTCTTAGTCTAGGAGGGGAGACAGGCAATAGAACCTCCCTGAGATAAGGGTAAGAGAGTGGGTCAGGGAAGGAAACAAATGGCTCGGTCAGGGAAGTCAAGGAAAGTTTCACAGTGGAGAAGTTTCCTAAACTGGGTCTTGAAGGGTGAATAGGAGTTCACTAAACTAAAGCACAGGCAGAGGGAACAGAATGTGCAGACGCACAGAGGTGTGAGAGAGAGTGGCACAGGGGAGAACTGCAGGAGTCTGAAAGGGGAGGACAGGAAGGAGGAGAGAAACACCAGGGATGAGGCTGAGGCTGTAGGGAGGGCAAAACAAGAGGGCCTAGTGAGTGGGCAGCCTAAGGGATCAGAGCTTCCTCCTGAGGGCCATCAGAAGCCATAGAAGGGTTTAGGCAGATGACGTGAAGATCTGTTTCTCGGACAAAACCTCTATAATATGGAGAGCAGGGCTTTCCTGAGAGCTCGGCTGGTGAAGAATCCACCTGCAACGCAGGAGACCTGGGTTTGATTGATCCCTGGGTTGGGAAGATCCTCTGGAGAAGGGAAAGGCTACCCACTCCGGTATTCTGGCCTAGAGAATTCCATGGGCTGTATAGTCCACGGGGTCGCAAAGAGTCGGACACGACTGAGCGACTTTCACTTTTCTTCATGGAGAGCAGATCAGGGGAGAGGGTGGACGCAGGAGCAAGTGGAGGCGGGAAGGCTACCGGGAGCTATTGCAGGAGCCCAGGAAGAAGCAGGGAGGACTGGACACAGGCTGGTGGGTGTGGAACCAGCAGTCAGCCAGGGGACAGGGGCAGCAGGAGCGGACGCCATCACAAGTGGTTGGGAGAAAGAAGGTCCCCAAGGTACCAGCAACCAGTTAGATGTGCTTCGTGGTATGGGCAGGCACGATTTCTGCATACCCAGTGAAGCTGTTCTCAAAGGAAGCACACCTGGGCCCACGCCACCTTCTCTGACCACACGGTTCACTCTTTGTACAGGAGACTGGGGGGAGAGCCTGTGACCCCAGCCTACCCAACCCAACTTAAAACAGCTTTCTGGGTCTCAGACAGCTTCCTGCCTTCTTCTGTCTCATGGCCCGGAGTTCTGGTTCCCCTGACAAGAGGCAGAAATTCGAGGAGCTGGGGAGAGATCAAGGGATCCACCCACAGTCCCGCCAGTCCAGCAACTGCCAATCCCAGGGATCCTCCACACCCGAGCCCTCCCCTTAGACCTGTGCTTCTCAATGGGGCCAATTCGTCAAGTCCTGAGACATTTAGGGCTGTAGGGACAGGAGATGCAACTGGCATCTACTGGGTAGAAGGCGGGTGTGCTGCTGTACTTCCTGAAATGCACAGGGTGGGCTTTACCAGAAAGAATTATCCAGCCTCCGAAGTCAACAGTGCTAAGGCTGAGAAACCCTGCTTCAGATGGGGTGTCAGGGTGCCCCAGCCCACAGAAGCCAGCAGGAGCCCAGATGCTTGAGCAGGGCTCCCAGGAAGGTGTCCCAGTGATAAGGACAATCCCGCCAAGAGCAAAAGGTGGCGTCTGTGTTCCCAGGGCCCTGATGCGGCTCAAGGGGCAACTGGCCCCAGGTCCCCCGGGGGGTAGAGGCACGGCCAAGCCTGGAACCCACCTCTCAGGTCTCCTCGGCCAAGTCCCAGAAGACCCCCTGAGTCCTCTCTGATGTTCAGTACCTGCCCGAGTTTGAGGGGCTCCTCCCCACCACCAGCACCCCCACTCCAGTGGGCTAGGGGAATTTGTTTTCTTCTTTGGAGCTTACAGCATGTTCAGCTGTCTCTGATCCTGTGGGCCACAGGGGCCTGAGTGAGCACGGGTCAGGTACAGCCCAGAGTCCACCTCCACTGGCCAGGTTCGGAGTGTTTTGGCAACTCGCTCTAAACACACACACACACACACACACACACACAATGAAAGCAGGGCTGTCTCCAGGACATGTGTCTGCCCCACTGTGGCTCACTTTTATTTGTTTATAGACCAAACTGGCCTGCCTTTGCTGTTGGTTTAGTCTAACCCCCTCTTAACTTTGACCCCTCACCTCGACCCTGGGGCCCTGAGGCCCGTGATGCAGATCCTAGAGCCCCCAGGGTGCCCGTCCCGAGTCTGGCAGAATCTGCTGCACATTAGGCCACTTGAAGAGGAAATGTGCCATCAGACCAGTTGGGGTTGGAGAAGAGGCCCCAGAGAGCAAGCAGCAGGACTGTCAGTCTTGGAGTCCAGCTGTGCCCCTTCCGCCCTGGGACCTCAGGCAAGTTCCTTCACCTCTCGGTGCCTGCCTTCAAGCCTGTAAAAGCGGGTGGGATAGAGGGCTGTGATGAGAACGCCCAGCTGCAAAGTACTTAAGAGTGGGGCCAAGCGCTAGGTAACAGAAGAGCTCTTACGACTAACACGCGCCTTGGAGCTCCTCTGTGAAGCATGCGCACTAGAGTCCTGGCCTTTGGTCCACCGGTGGGCGGGGGTCCACATGGCGGTGAAGCCCAGCCCCCTTTCTGACCAGATCCAAGATCAGCCTCCCCTGCTCACCTCCCAGGGCACTGACCAGGCAAGAAAAGGGAGGAGGCAGCTTTTCCAGCAGAGGCTGTTGTATTCCTTCTTCTTTGATGGGTACTACTCTGAGGAAGAGTCAAACAGCTCTTTGCTGTAAATGCACTGTTCACTGGTGGGGGTAGGAGGTGGGGCTGGGACAGTAAAGCCTGGCTCTTATGTCTGGTCCACAGACAGACTGTGGGCCTCACTTCTGGAGCCTGGATCCCCCTCCCTGTTCTTCAGGCCAACCCCTCTCTGCATGCCAGCCCCACCTTCCCAGTCACCACATCCACAGCCCCCAAGACATTTGTGAGCCTGTCTCTGGGGCACCCCCCCACTCCCCCCTCTGAGGTTGAGGAGGTCAGACTTCTTTCTGCTCCACGTTTTCATGATCTCTATTTCTTTTCTGTCTGTCCTTCTCTATCTGAAATGTACACATTTCTACACAAGTTCAGTCTTCTGCCACAGTCCTCATGAGTCAACACACAAGATTTCTACCCTCCATACCATACATAACTTTGTTCTATCGCTTCCTACCCTAGGACACAATACTGGGACCCCTTCCATCAACTCCACCCCAGAAGACAAGGTACCTTTTCTCCTTCCCAATTCCCAAGCTTCCTCTCCATCCTCTCCCTCCCCTCCCCAACCCCAGCAGGACAGTCCTACCGCCTTTTTTTTCATTTCTCACCTCCGCCTTTGGTTCTATTTCCTCCCCCAAGCTGGCCCTACAGGAGACTGCCTGTTTCCAGGGTGAAGGAATGGTCCAGTCTTTAGAACATCCTTATAGCTTTGATAAACCTAGACAGCATATTAAAAAGCAGAGACATCGCTTTGTTGACAAAGGTTTGTATAGTTAAAGCTATGATTTTTCCAGTAGTCATGTACAGATGTGAGAGTTGGTCCATAAAGAAGGCTGAGTGCTGAAGAACTGATGATTTCAAAGTGCTGGAGAAGACTCTTGAGAGTCCCTTGGACTGCAAGGTGATCAAACCAGTCAATCCTAAAGAAATCAACCCTGCATATTCACCGGAAGGACTGATGCTGAAGCCGAAGCTCCAATACTTTGGTCACCTGATATTAAGAACTGACTCATTGGAAAAGACTTGATGCTGAGAAAGGTTGAGGGCAAAAGGAGAAGGGGATGGCAGAGGATGAGATGGTGAGATAGCATCACTGACTCAATGGACATGAGTCTGAGCAAACTTCAAGAGATAGTGGAGGACAGAGGAGCCTAGAGTGCTGTATAGTCCATGGAGTGGCAGAGTCGTACACGACTGAGTGACTGAACAATGATAACACAGCCTTGACATCCAGCCAACCAACCTGTGACCAATCACCCTCATCAAGAGGCTCTTTAGTTCCTCTTCACTTTCTGCCACTAGAATAGTGTCATCTGCATATCTGAGGTTGTTGATATTTCTCCTGGCAATCTTGATTCCAACTTGTGATTCACCCAGCCCAGCATTTCACTTGATGTACTCTGCATAGAAGTTAAATAAGCAGGGTGACAATATACAGCCTTGACGTACTCCTTTTCCTATTTGGGACCAGTCTGTTGTTCCATGTCCAGTTCTAACTGTTGCTTCTTGTCCTGCATACAAGTTTCTCAGGAGGCAGGTAAGGTGGTCTATCTAATATACCCATCTTTTTAAGAATTTTTCACAGTTTGTTGTGATCTGCACAAAGACATTAGCATAGGCAATAAATTTATTTTTATTTATTTCTTTGACTGTTCCGGGTCTTGGTTGCAGCCCATGGGATATTAGATCTTTATTGCAGCATGCAAGACCCTTTAGTTGAGGCTTGCAAACTCTCAGTTGCAGCATGTGGGATATAGTTCCCTGACCAGGGATCAAACCCAGGTCCCCTGCTCCGGGAGCTTGGAGTCTTAGCCACTGGACCACCAGGGAAATTCCCCTGGTCTTTTAAATGATCTATAATTAATAATATTGTTTTTGTTATTTAGCACTTTCTCATCAAAGGATTCATTTATTCCTTGTAATCATCTGACAAATAAGGCCACATTTAAGGCTTCTCATGAGTGGCCCCAGTGGGATTAGCAGAAACCTTGGATTCCTCTGCCCACTTCGGGTTCCCATTGCCAATGTTAATTACTTGTTATGAAGGATGGGAACAGGAAGGGGAGAAATTCCATCTCCTTTCTTAGACCAGGGATGTCCTGAAAGCATTGCCTTTGGCTATCTCAAAGGTAAAGCCCCCTTCTCCTCCAATCTGGGACATTCCCAAGCTACTGACCTATGGATCTGAATATCTGGTTGCCCAGAACTGTGGAAGCCTGCTCTAGAATGCAGTGACATCTTCTCTGAACTGAAGCCTGGCCCCCACATGGCAGCCTTTCTGTAGACCTCCACCCCATGATGAGAATTTAAAACCGCCCTTCCCTAGGCACACCACAGGGGACCTTTGGCTCCCAGCTGAATGTCTGGCCTCTTGCATTCCCCCACCCTCCCTTCATTACCCTAGAACATGGCAGAGCCACAGTGAACGCCTGATAAAAATACTGGCAGCAGAGGAAGGAATCGGCTTCTCTGGCACAGTGTTCTCAGGAGTAGCTGAAGGGAATCAAGCGGCCAGCAGGGACCGGAGCAGCCTCTCCCCTCAGTCTGCAGCCCTGAGTGCAGGGCCAGATGAGGAGGAAGGAGGGGGGAGCCAGAGGGGAGTAAAGGTGATGACAAGGGATCAAGGTGGCGGGAGGAAATGACCCCGAAGGTCCGAAGCCCACTCTGACTTTTCAGCGGGGAATTTCTTCTGCTCCCCCCACCATTCCTCACTCCAACCTCACTTTGCACAATCGATGGATTCCTGAGAAGATGCCAGGAAATGATTTTTTTGGGAAATCATACCCTATTCTGAATGCCCAGTGGGGAATGAAGTGTTGAAATACATCTTCCGTAAATCCTTTTGTAATGTAACACTCCCTCCCGTCACCCCCATTGCCCAGAATTTCTCTTGGATGCTCCCCCACTTCCTACACTAACGAGGCCCCCCTCCAGGATCACCTGGTTTGACGGTAGAGGGCAGGCTAGGGGGACCATCCATCTCAGAGGACAGAAAGGACAGCTAATGAGATGTCCGCCCCTTGCCGGCAGGACCTTAGCCCTGCAGCGCTGTGAGTCACAAGCGATGACTCACCCAGCATTGTTTGTGTGGATGAGCCTTGAAGGGATCAGTCAGACTGCGGGGAAGTGGACTTTTCTCATCTCCCTTCGGGCTCATGACTTTGTGTGTGTGTGCCTGTGTGTGCATCTCTGTGTGTGTGCACATGGGGCAGCACGTACACAGAAAACCACTATTTCCTAACACATCTGGGGTAAAAATGACTATCCTTCAGTCACAAGCCTGTCTTAAGATAACAGGGTCAAGGCTTTACAATATTAGCTTCTGGAACCATCCCTTAGGGATGCTGTAGGGAACTACTCTCCCAGCTCCCTCAAGAAGTCTCCCCTTCCTCCTCTGGGTTACCCCCTCCCCTCTTACCAGTCACTGAGCTCCTTAAGGGCAACAGCTTTGGCTCATTCATCTTTGTTCACCTGGCGGAATGCATTGCATACAATCAGTTCAGTTCAGTTGCTCAGTGTCCGACTCTTTGCGACCCCATGGACTGCAGCATGCCAGGCCTCCCTGTCCATCACCAACTCCCAGAGCCTACTCAAACTCATGTCCGTTGAGTCAGTGATGCCATCCAACCATCTCATCCTCTGTCATCCCCTCTCTTCCCACCTTCTATCTTTACCAGCATCAGGGTCTTTTCAAATGAATCAGTTCTTCACATCAGGTGGCCAAAGTATTGAAGTTTCAGCTTCAGCATCAGTTGCATACAATGGATGCTCCCTGAGTACTTTTAGGCCCATGTCCCAAGGCCAGTGCTGACCTTGTCCCTCGCTGTTCCCTACCCAGTTAATGAGCAGAGCCTCTCCCACCTCTGTGGAAGCCTGGGTTCCCCTTGGTGGACAGGGCTGAGAGCAGTGGGTCTCCACATGCCTCCCCGACCCAGTTGAGAAAACCAAGACAGGAGGTGTGTGTTTTATGATCCAGGGAGCATTCTGAAGAACACAAACCCTGCAAGCAGAACTTGTTTCTGAATTGATTGGGGTGTGTTTGGCTACTAACACCGCCCCCTAGAGTTGGCCTCGGAGAATTCCATTTAAAGAATAGAGGGCCTCTTAAACCAACGATGACCTGGGTCTCTTGGATTACAGGCAGATTCTTTACCATCTGAGCCACCAAGGAAGCCCCAACGCAAGGATAAGAGCCTTAGAAATCACCCAAAACCTTTGCTATACAAATGTGGGTGTAAGTTTTTACAAATAAGAAATCAAACTGTACATTCACTCTTTTTTTTTTCATTCAATAGTATATTACATTCTTTTGTGTTAATAAACTTAGACTTAAAACTTCATTCGTTACTGATAGTGCTTCTGTTGTAAGGACATGTCAGGGTTAGATGCATGTGCTTTGTTGTTTGACAGCTTATTTGTCACTTTAACATGGAAAAGAACACTAAGAAGGAACACTGTTATACACACACCTGTTGAGTGATCATCTCCATCAGATGGTTATTGACTGCAGCATTGCTGGACTATGGGGTAGGCACTGGGGTTTTCAAGTGTTTTTAAGCATGTCACCTACTTCTCCCCAAGGAAAAATTGTACCAATCAAACCCTCTCTCCAGCAGCCATGAGAGTGTACATTCCCTCAGGCCTCACTGACATTGGGTCCTATGAGCCTGCAAACGATTTTCAAAGAATCACTCAGTCATAAGTAAATTTTTGCCTCCCTTGCTTGGAATACACTTCACAGGCGATGATCCAAACTCCCTGGGAAGGGACTGACATGACTAAACAGCTTCTACCACGTGCCAGCTGACGAGACAAAGAATCGAGGAACATACACTCAAGCCCCCTCGGCGTGTCACAGCCATGAGACACATTTGCTGTCATTTAATCCCAAGAGGTAGATACTATTGTTCCCATCTTACAGATAAGCAAGTAAAGGTTCAGAGAAGTTGAGTGACTTATCCAAGGTCACACAACTGGGAAATGGACAGAATTAGGCTTTGACCTCAGGTCTGAGAACAAGGCCCATGACCTCTCTCCAGATGGCTCCTGGTGACCCAAATAATTTGGCCTTAATCCACACCTTCCAGCCACACTTTAGCCACACCAGTCCCCTTCAAAGGGTGTACCCCCTGCGTTAGCATGGCCACTGCCAGATGGTGGAATCAGAGTGATTTTTTTTATTGCTTATCTGTACTTTCTATCACAGCAATGTTTTACTTATTTACTAAAGAAACAGAAGGAAGGTTTAATTTTTTTAAAAAAATCATTGTCAAGATTCTCTCGGAGAAAAGAGAGTCCCCTCCAGCAGTGTTTCCCAATGTTCCTAGAAACACACCACACACACATACACGCTATGATAACCGGTCTGTAGGTTGAAAGGCTGAGCATCTCAAAAACATCCATGACCTTCCAAGGCCATGAAGGAAGACTGGGGCCAACCTCACACACACTCAGTTCTCCTACAACAGGCCACTGGCCTTTGAGGATGTCCTAGAGCTACTGCTGGCCTCTTTCTCCCCCAGGGTCCTGACTTCCCTTGACTCCGGCCAGCTGTCTCTGGCATAGACCCCCAACCAGCCAGCCTCTAGGGAAACTGCTGGAACCAAATGACTCCAGTGGCTGCAGTTAAATGACCAGACCTTCCAAAATAAGCAAAGGAAAGCTGAGGGAGGCAGGACTGCCAGCATCAATGAAGGAGTCAGCTGAGGGCAGCAGAAGGGTGGGGTGGGGTGGGGGTGGAGGCAGAGCCTGGGAACATATCGCTCAGGGGACCCAGGGGGCAACAGGGGTTGGTCTAAGAAAAGGGTGGAAACTGGGAGACAGGATGGAGGGTGGGGTAGGGACTTCCCCCACTATATCCACATCCATATGCATCTACCAGAATGCATGCTGGTTTGGGATTTCTGCAATATATTTAAAGTTTAGAGGACATTAGTATACTTTGGATGGATGGACGGGTCAGTGAATGGGTGGATGGATGGAGAACTGACTAACAAAACAAAGAATGCATACACTGATGGATAACTAATAAATAGGCTTGGTTCCTTTGGAGGCCAATAATACCAAGGTGAATCAAGAGTTGTGAAAATGCTCATTGAGTCCCTAATCCAATTCTTGTGAATTCACTCTAAGGAAATAATTCAGAGCAGAAAATTTCTCTGGCTCCAAAAGGCTGTAGCATTGCTTCCACCGCAGCAACACCAGAATGGCCTAAACGAGAGACTATATGGGGCTAATGAGTAAATTACAGTAAAATGTTATATTATGCAGTCATTCAAATGACAACCAGAATAACAGTGTTAAATAAGGTAATCTTATTTCTGAAATAATATTAGGTAATAAAAGGATTTAAAATGTGTAAGTCTGTAGAACTCTGTTACAAATTGGTGGAAAGGTATTTAATGGAAAGAACATTATAGGCTCCAACACTGGAAGATCCATATTAAGGCCCACTTGCATCTCAGACATGGTGCTTCATACCTTTAGCCTCACTTCCCATAATCCTGAAGTGGGGATGATGCACACGTCATTTCCTTGTTGGGAGGCCTGCGTTAGCGATTACGTGAGGGTGCTTTGTAAGCTCTACAGTACAAGTCACACAAGTCACCCACTAGTCAATTTCTGGATTGAGATTAGAAGGAAGAGAAACAAATACAGTGATGGGTAGAACTGGTATTCAGAGACTTGCAAATTAAAACAAAAAGAATACAATATTTCACCCATATCAGATTGGCCAAACAAAGAAACAAAAAGCACACACAGAATGTCCTCAAGTCTCAAGTGAATTGAACCTGAACCCTAGCTTGGGCTACCCACCTTGACCAGACAGTGCTGGGTCATAGACGTTCAAAGTAGAACCACAGTGGGGCATCCAAAGACAGAGGGCTCACTCCCTGGAAAAAAAAAAACCAGTAAGTTCAGATTCACTGAGCTTGGCATATCTGCAGTGTCTCGCTGCCTTCATGGATTTAGGGTGATAGCAAATACAAACGCAGTGTTTGCACTAGCCCAGTAGCTTTACAAGAGCTTTCTTATGTGTTAATTAATCTTTGTAACAGTCCACTGGGGGCTTTCCTGGGGGCTCAGTGGTAAAGAACTCACCTGAGAGTGCAGGAGATGCAGGTTTGATCCCTGGGTTGGGAAGATCCTGGAGAAGGAAATGGCAACCCACTCCAGTATCCTTGCCTGGAAAATCCCATGGACAGAGGAGCCCAGCAGGCTACAGTCCATGGGGTCACAAAGAGCTGGATATCGCTCAGAGACTAAATAACAACAGCCTACTGAAACAGGTACCATTATCCACATTTGGGGGCGTTTAGCTGGGCCCAAGGCCACCCACTGGTGACCAGGAAAGCCAGGATTAGGAACCCTCGCCACCTCTCACACACTCTCCTTAACACACCTACTTCAGTCTCCTGAGATCACCAGCCTAACCGCTGCAGACCTGAAGCCACAGCGCAGGCAGCTCTGGCTCCGCTGCAGCACTCTGGCCAGAGGACAAACAGCTGGTCAGTCAGCAGTTGGCCGTTTTTCGCGGAGAGTAGGTAAAGGACTGAGCCTGGAGGAAGCCCAGATCTTCACACCCCATCCTTCCCCTTGCCAGGTATCCTGCGTCTCCACCACCAGTCCTTGGATTTCTCAGTGCAGTACCCTGACCCTGGGGATGGAGCTCCGGATGCCACATTTTCTTCCATCTCGACGGGATGGACATGAGTTTGAGCAAGCTCCGTGAGTTGGTGACGGACAGGGAGGCCTGACATGCTGCAGTTCACGGGGTTGCAGAGTCTGACACAACTGAGGGACTGAACTGAGACTGCACTGCCAGGAGAAGCCTCCAGGGGGCGCCCTCATCCCCCAAGTCCAGAGGGCCTAGGGCGCAGAGTCAGCGCCGGGCACCGAGCCTGGGGCGATGGTTGGCACACACGAACTAGCTCTGCGACCTAGAGAAATGGCTTGGCTACTCCTAGCCTGTCTCCTCATGTGTCAGAAGGAAGAATGATAGCTATTTTGTTCCCGGGTCTACTTACCACATCGGGTTGCAGGGGCGGAGTAATGGAGGCCCTTGAGCCTGCCACTGGGCTTTCCCTTGTGGCTCAGCTGGTAAAGAATCCGCCCGCAATGCGGGAGACCTGGGTTAGATCCCTGGGTTGGGAAGATCCCCTGGAGAAGGGAACAGCTGCCCACTCAGTATTCTGGCCTGGGGAATCCATGGACTGTATAGTCCATGGGGTGGAGAAGGGACCAAGAGACTCTGACTTTCCCTGTTTTCAGCCTGCCGCTAGGCGGCTCCCGTCCCAGGGAGGAGCCCTGCGTCTGGACCCTAGGCAGAGAAGAGGACAGGGCTTCTCGGCAGGGAAAGAGAACGGGCCTCAAGTCCCCCCAACAGTATGATCGCTGGCCCGGACCCCCGCTGTTTGGAATTCAGTTCACAGGTATTTCTCAGCTCCGGCTGCAAGTAAACCGGTGTTTGTTTGTGTGTTTGGGGCCCTGTGGGTAGAGGGAGGGAAGAGGCGAATGGAAGCAGCAGTCAGGTGGCTGGAATGAGCCATCGCCCGCTGGGCACCAGGTTTTCATGTTCCCTGCCTCCTTTAACCCTCACAGTCACCCCCGAGAAATAAGCACGCTCACCTTTTTACAGACGAGGAAGCAGGAGCCGGTCCAGATTTCCCCGCCTCCGCCCCCAGCCCGCACGCCCCCTCCGCAGGACAGTCTGAGTGAACTGAGGGTCTGGACATGGGAGAAGCTCTCCAGGGGCTCTCCAGGGCTCAGGTCCCGGCTGAATCACCTGCTGCATGTCCTTTTCCTATGGCCTCCCTGCTACTCACTGACCAAGAACATGACTTAATTCCCCGTGGGCGATCCCATCAGGCACATAAAGAAATGGGTGATGATCGTGACACAGAAGCTAAAAGCCTCAATCACCCCTCGTGACAGGAACATGGGACTTTTTTATGAAGAGAGAAATTTTTGCCTCGTAAATTGCACTTGGGAGGGGTCAGCCTGCGCTGCTGGTGACCCTGTTACATCCTTCACAGCCAGAGGCAGCCTCACAGATGGCAAGGATCACCCCAGCCTCACCCCTGCTTATTAAGCCCCAGATTCCTGGTTTGAGAGAGCCCTGAGGGGTCAGAGCGGGGGCCAGGGTTAGGCCAGGAGAGGCAGCAGAATGTAGGAATATTGCCGGCTCTCATCCTGGCTCTGCTTACAGGTATCAGTTGCAGGGGGTGGGCCAAGGAGAAGGTCTTTAAAAGGTTTTCTTGGCGCTCCCACCCCCAGAAATTCTGATGTAATGGGTCCAGGGTGGAGCCTGGGCACTGGGAGCTTTAATGGTGGCTCAGGTAATCCTGATGTACAGCCAAATGGAGAGCTCAATAGATCTTACCCCACCCTGCCAACTGATGAATTGAACAGGAAGCTTTTAGCAAGTGCGGGCTGGTGCGGGGGGCAGGACCAGGAATAAAACACAGTTTCTACTCAGGCTCCTTTACACGAAGCTGTATTTCTGACTCCCCATATCCCATGGGCAACAGGGACCCTGTGAGGAGGCCTGGGTGCAGGATGTGGTCCCTTGGAGAGATGCAAGCCCAAGCTTGGGGTGAGCCCAGAAGATGATCTGATCTGTTTGGGAGCTCCCACCAATGCACACAGCCACGGCTCCCCTCCCAAAGCTGTCATTCCCTATGGGTGTTCACCCCTTCATCTCTGCCATCTTGCTCCCCTGACCTTCACCAGGTGTCCTGAATGTCCCACACCCAGCTGCCTGAGGATCCCCTTTCACTCCACTTACAAACATTTGCTGACTGCCTCGGGTTCGTACTGAGCACCAGGACGACCAGAAGCAGCGGCCTGGTAGAAACAGGGACATGGCGGGCTACTTCAAGGACATAGGGGTTCTTATCCCCAACAGTTGGAATCCATCCATTTGATGCGCTACCGCAGGGGGCACATGCAGAGGTTCAGAAGAGTCTCTAAACTTGTGGTTCTCTGCAGGGAGGTTCCATAGCTTTCCACTTACTCTTATGTATTAAAAAAAAAAAAAAAAGCCATGTTTTCTATAATAAAAAGCCAGTTCACTTGAATATCAAAGCCCCAAACTCTCACCCAATTTGCTCTCTCCCTTTCCCTCAGCCCAGAGGTGGCTTGGGGGTCTCGGGGTTCGTGCTGACATTATGGTGGAGACTCTGTGCTCTTTAGGGGCTTTCCAGGGCTGGGGTGGGGTTTCCTTGCACTGGATAATATCTCCTCCCAAAGTTGAAACGACAGCAGAAGCCCTGTTTAATAAGGCTGTTTCAGTTCAGTTCAGTTCAGTCGCTCAGTCATGTCTGACTCTTTGCAACCCCATGAATCGCAGCACGCCAGGCCTCCCTGTCCATCACCAACTCCCGGAGTTCACTCAGACTCGCGTCCATCGAGTCCGTGATGCCATCCAGCCATCTCATCCTCGGTCGTCCCCTTCTCCTCCTGCCCCCAGTCCCTCCCAGCATCAGAGTCTTTTCCAATGAGTCAACTCTTCGCATGAGGTGGCCAAAGTACTGGAGTTTCAGCTTTAGCATCATTCCTTCCAAAGAAATCCCAGGGTTGATCTCCTTCAGAATGGACTGGTTGGATCTCCTTGCAGTCCAAGGGACTCTCAAGAGTCTTCTCCAACACCACAGTTCAAAAGCATCAATTCTTTGGCGCTCAGTCCGATATTAAAACCTCTGTGTGTTGTTATTTTTTTACTTTTTAAAATTTGTTTCTCTTTTAATTGAAGTGTAGTTGATTTACAATGTTGTATGAATTTCTGCTACAGAGTGAAGTGATTCAGTTATACATATAAATATATATTCTTTTTCATATTTTTTCCATTGTGGTTTATTGAAGCTGTTGTTTGTTTTTTAATAAAGACAGTTAAGAATATGAATTTTCTTATTTTTGTACATTATCATTGATTGCTCCCCGACTCTTCAATAATAAATAAAAGTGTTGTATGTCCATGGCACAGTTTCTACAACCCAGAAAAGCACTCATTCATTCATTCAACAAATATTTAGCCAGTGGCTCCTATATCACTAAAATGGCTCTTCCCACTACGGACACATCAAGAAATATATTAGCATGGATCCCGCATTCAGAGAGCTGACTGTTCACCCAGCACTCAGAAACTAATAATTATGATGCAATCTGCTGCAGAAAGATAAAAAACACATCACCCTGCATCTCAAAGACCAGAGATTTCCAGAGTTCACATCTCATTTCGTGACTTCCTAGTACCGATATTATTATTGTTACACTCAGCACTACATTGAGAATATTTTCCCCATATCAACAAATATTTTCAACAAAGTGATTTTAGTGTTTCAAGATGTGAAGGAATCATGAACTCATGGAATCTTTAAAGCTGAAAATCTTTATTCTGTGGGTGTGTGAAGTGGGTTAAAAATCAGGAAATGGTTAGAAGAGTGAATTGTAGAGGCATTTCCTTCCTAATGGCACACACATTTTGGGAAAAGGATGGGAAGAAAAGTTAAAACACTGTGTTGGCCAAACACATCACATGCGAGATTTAGCCCCAGCCCCTAAGAAGCCACTCCCTTCATTGAGCCGCAGATGAGGGCTCAGAGATCCAGCGGGCTGTCTGCCTGGGGGGTGGCCCTGGGGTGACATGATCAGAACAGCTGACGGTCACTATCATGTCACACCATGTCCACAAACTAGGTGGCCGAGTTCCGCCTTCTCCCGCTGGATTCCTGCATTTTTTGAACAACTGCCTCTATCTTCTCAGCAAAGCCCAAGGGTGAGGCAACCAATGTTGCAAGCAAACTTTTTCCCTTTCTAAGGGAAGACATTGTGCTCCTTGGAGCCGCAGGGCTGGACCCTTGAACACCTTTAGAACATGAAGGCTGAACTTGGCTGAGATTCCCTTTCCTCAACCACAGCCAAACTGCTGCTGAATTTCAACTTTATTTAAACTTTGGAAAGGTCTGGTGCATGTGTTTAGTTGGGAGAGGTTTTTTTCTGCCTTTTAATCAGCTCATAAGTCAATAAGCAGCCAGGCCATAAAGTTCATACTTGCAGAAACCAAAGACTAAATCACCATCCGCATTCACACCCAGGGTGGACAGCCTCAGCTTTCAAGAATTTAGTGTTTGTCTTGGAGAAAACCAAGAGCCTGACTGCAACCAAGGGAAAAAGAAAGGCCGCCTCAGCCCCAAGCTCGGCTTCCCCTGCAAACACCGGAGCGAAGGCAGTAGCAGAACCACAGCATGGTTGAGAAACTGTCCAAGGGAACATCTGAGCAGACTTGCTCGTTTGAAAGTTCTGAGATGGTCTGGTTTTGCACTGATCACCTCTCCATGTGTTTGAGGAAGTGAATTCACTAAATCATCTGCTCTTGGTGACTCTGCTTGGTCATCGTTCCCAAGCAATTCCCCTTGCGGAATTGCTTGTTTGAAGCTTGTTTGAAGCTTTCCAACTAAATTTTAAGCTTTGGGCAGGAAACTTTTGGGGCTTGGGAGTTTGATTTGTTTTTACCACCACCCACCTACCTGCTCACCCATGACTCTTCACACAGGCTCTGTTGTGATGAGATGGGGAAGAAACAAAGTATTTCAAAAGTTGTGGCTCCTGCTTCACTTACTAGCTGACACAGCATAAGTCACTTCTCTGGGGCCTGATTTCCTCACCTGAAGAGTGAGGAGAGCAGTGTCTGCCCTGGGAGGTTGTGCCGCATTAAATACAGGTGATTAAACTGTAAAAGGTCATATAAAGTTGCTTACTATGTATCCTTACTCTTGGGCTTCCCTGGTAGTTCTGACAGTAAAGAATCTGCCTGCAATGTGGATGACCTAGGTTTGATCCCTGGGTCAGGAAGACCCCCCCTGGAGAAGGGAATGGCAATCCACTCCAGTATTCTTGCCTGGAGAATCCCATGGACAGAGGAGCCTGGCGGGCTACAGTCCATGAGATGGAAAAGAGTTGGACACAACTGAGTGATAACACACACACATCCTTGCTGTTAAATGCTAGTTACCCATGTGGATATTTAAACTGTCTCATGAAGGACATTCATTTCATTTCATTCTCTCCTTACTATCGGGTTGGCTAAAAAGTTTGTTCAGGTTTTTCCGTAACATCTTACAGAAAAACCCAAATGAACTTTTTGGCTGACCCAATATGTGTCCAGCACGCTTCTAGGGGAGAGCAGAGGGCAATTACTAGTAGCTTCAGAAATAATAAAGCTACTAGGCCAAAGTGGAAAAGATGCTCAGTTGTGGATGTGTCTGATGGTGAAAATGTCTGATGCTGTAAAGAACAATATTGCATAGGAACCTGGAGAGAGCAGAAGACGAGGGAAGCTTGGTTTCCTGCAGTCCATGGGATCACAAAGAGCTGGACACGACTTAGTGACTGAAGAGCCACGACATGTTCCCAAGGAGAAAACATTATAGGAAACTTCTGGAGCAAGAGGATAAACTGCAAAGTGATGGAGCCTGGCCCTGGGCGTGATGCTTTCTCATGAACTCATTTATTCCCTCCACAACCCCATGAGGTGAGAAATATAATTATCCCCATTCGGATGGAAAGACAGACTCACTCAGAGTGGTTTTCCATTACCTCCTTACTCAAGGTCACCCAGCTCAGGAGATGTCACAAAGTGTGCTGGTAAACTGGCTCTCTGAGGGGAAAACGCCCGGCGCGTTGGCCCATTGCTCTGGTCTAAGTGCTTCCTCCTTGGCCGTATTCACACTAACTGGCAGTCGCCTGGCGCTTGCCTGGCAGTCAAGTGGCAGGGTCAGCACACTCCTGGATGAGCAGCATCTGGAAGCAAACTCAGGTTTCTTGGTGAAGATCCTTTCCTGGGCCCAGAGCTCAGACCCTCTCCTCCAGCAAAGAATCATCTGGCACTAGGGAGGGACCAGGACTGGCTAAGCCACCTGGTGCTCCACCTCCACATCTACCCAACTAGATCACACCAGGGCAGGACCTGAGGGCTTGCATTCTAAACACGGACTTGTACGTGCACTGGAGATTGGGTACTGCCCAGCCCTCATCTGCCAAGAAGGTGATGAGTCCAGTCACCCAAAGGCCCCTCCCACTCCTGTCCTCCAAAGGCAGCAGGGGAGCTGACACATCGGAAGAGAGAAAAAGACAGCATCCTGTGTCACCTGGGGCTCAGACAGTAAAGAATCTGCCTGCAACCTATGGACACCTTATCTTTGACAAAGGAGGCAAGACTATAAAATGGAGAAAAGACAATCTCTTTAATAAGTAGTGCTGGGAAAACTGGTCAACCACTTGTAAAAGAATGAAACTAGAACACTTTCTAACATCGTACACAAAATAAGCTCAAAATGAATTAAAGATCTAAATGTAAGACCAGAAACTATAAAACTCCTAGAGGAAAGCATAGGCAAAACACTCTCTGATGTAAATCATAGCAGGATCCTCTATGACCCACCTCCCAGAATAATGGAAATAAAAGCAAAAATAAACAAATGGGACCCAATTAAACTTAAAAGTTTTTGCACAACAAAGGAATCTATAAGCAAGGTGAAAAGACAGCCTTCAGAATGGGAGACAATAATAGCAAATGAAGCAACTGACAAAGAATTAATCTCAAAAATATACAAGCAACTCCTGCAGCTCAATTCCAGAAAAATAAGCGACCGATCAAAAAATGGGCCAAAGAACTAAACAGACATTTCTCCAAAGAAGGCATACAGATGGCTAACAAACACATGAAAAGATGCTCAACATCACTCATTATCAGAGAAATACAAATCAAAACCACAATGAGGTACCATTTCATGCCAGTCAGAATGGCTGCTATCCAAAAGTCTACAAGCAATAAATGCTGGAAAGGGTGTAGAGAAAAGGGAACCCTCTTACACTGTTGGTGGGAATGCAAACTAGTACAGCCATTACGGAGAACAGTGTGGAGATTCCTTAAAAACTGAAAATAGAACTGCCATACGACCCAGCAATCCCACTGCTGGGCATACACACCAAAGAAAACATAATTGAAAGAGACACATGTACCCCGATGTTCATCACAGCACTGTTTATAATAGCCAGGACATGGAAGCAACGTCCATCAGCAGACAAATGGATAAGAAAGCTGTGGTACATATACACAATGGAGTATTACTCAGCTATTAAAAAGAATGCATTTGAATCAGTTCTAATGAGGTGGATGGAGCCTATTATAGAGAGCAAAGTAAGTCAGAAAGAAAAACACCAATACAGTATATTAACGCATATATATGGAATTTAGAAAGATGGTAATGATGACCCTATATGCAAGACAGCAAAAGAGACACAGATGTAAAGAACAGACTTTTGGACTCTGTGGGAGAAGGCGAGGGTGGGAAGATTTGAGAGAATAGCATGGAAATATACATATTACCATATGTGAACTAGATCGCCAGTCCAGGTTTGATACATGAGACAGGGTGCTCAGGGTTGGTGCACTGGGATGACCCTGAGGAATGGGATGGGGAGGGAGGTGGGAGGGAGGTTCAGGATGGGGAACATATGTACACCCTTGGCTGATTCATGTCAATGTATGGCAAAAAGCACCACAATATTGTAAAGTAATTAGCCTCCAATTAAAAAAAAAAAAAAAGAATCTGCCTGCCATGCAGGAGACCTTGGTTGGATCCCTGGGTTGGGAAGATCCCCACTCCAGTATTCTTGCCTGGAGAACTCCATGGACAGAGGAGCCTGGTCGGCTACAGCCTATGGAATTGCAGAGAATTGAGCACAACTGCGTGACTAACACTTTTCTTTCTGTGTCACCTGTACTGAGATTCTGGTTCTGGGTGTCCATTAGGGGCTGGATCATGGTGGTGAGCTGGTGGTTCTGTCTCTATGATTATTACTGTTTTTCACCAGCTCTAAGATGTAGTCACACCATTATTTCATTTTAATTTACCACCAACAAAGAAAGTAGCAGAGCTTAACGTATCGTAATAGCATAGTGTGTGTGCTCAATTGTGTCTGACTCTTTGCAACTCCATGAACTGGAGCCCACCAGACTCCTCTGGCCATGGAATTTTCCAGGCAAGAATATGGAAGTAGGTTGCCATTTCTTTCTCCAGGAGATCTTCCCAACCTAGTGCTGAACTGGAGTCTTTTGTGTCTCCTGCACCGGCAGGTGGATTCTTTACCCCTTGCGACACCTCGGGGAAAGTATCGCCAAATTCAAAGAGGGGAACATACAAAAAGTACATTTTAGAATCCAGCCAGTATATGTGGGTGTATACACATTCATAGGGTCTCACTTTATGTTCTCAGAGATCCATCAGATTTGGTTGAATGCATCCATGCCTAGGAGCACACTGATCTATACTATTTATCCATCAGTTATCAATAAATGCTACAGGCGCTTGACACAACTTCCACAACCAGCCTATGAGACAGGCACTAGATTATCCACACCTTCAGAGGACATAACTGAGGCTCTGAGAGGCCACCTAACCCCAGAATCCTAACCCCATTCAATCCTTGCTCTTGAGAGATGTTCAAAAACGCTCTCTGAACTGGCTTGTAGAGCCCTGTTCCTTCAGGCTTGACAATAAATAAACCAGTTCTCTATGGTGCTTGTGTTGCTAAAGGATGAATAACACTTCTAAACGCAAAGTTTTCTCACCTCTGTTGGGCTTTCAGCTTTCTTAGACTTCTTGAAAAGAAGTGTGGCTTTGGAAACGTTTGAAGAGTTTGCTGGAATCAAACCTTAGGGATTAAGGTTAGGATGTAAACTCCAGTGTGTAGGGCCATGACCGAGCTCCCACATGCCCGCCTCTCCCTCAGGGCTTGGCTCTTTCAATCTACTTTATTTTCCAAATCCAAGTTGTTGTTGTTCGGTCACTAAGTCCTGTCCTACTCTTTGTGACCCCATGGACTGCAGCACACCAGGCACTCCAGGCCTCCCTTTCTCAGGGTAATCCGCATCAATTCCCATGCCTCTCCACCCCTGTCCCCACACTGTGGTAACCTCTTGGTGGCCTTGCTCCCCTGGAGAGCGATATTGATGGGAGTGGGGGGGAAAATCCCTTTTCTCTGTGGCCGAACTGCTATAGGGTGGAGATTTTTCAGAAGGCATTTGTATTAGGAAAAGAAAGCACAGTAACACAAAGGTTGATTACACCTGGACTTCATACACTGTTTTGGCTTCCCTTGAGGCTCAGCTGGTAAAGAATTCATCTGCAAAGAGGGAGACCTGGGTTCAATCCATGGGTTAGGAAGATCCCCTGGAAAAGGGGTAGGTTCCCACTTCAGTATTCTGGCTGGAGAATTCCATGGACTGTATAGCCCACGGGGTCACAAAGAGTCGGACACGACTGGGTGACTTTCACTTTCACTTTGGCCCACTCAGAGTTTACCGAGTCCACAGTAACACCATTGCCTCTGCCCTTCCAGGTCATCACTTCCATTGTCTGGGGAAAGGCATTATTAGCCTTTCCCCAAAGTAGTTCAATCTGAGCAATTTTTCAAGTTCGTATTCATTTTTGAATGGTTTGTTGTTGTCATTTTGTATGTGTATTGGAAGAAGGGTTCTGGTGGCCGTTTGATGCAGGTAGATTTGAAAAGGAGTCAGCTTATCCTTTTGCCCTTCTAAATAATCATGTGGAAGGGAGGGCACCTCCAGTTAAAAAGACCCTGGGATTTGGCTCTGCCCGCACAGGAATACAGGGAGGTATCTGATGTCAGCCAGCCTGGCTCTTGAATTTGAAGATTAAAAGGCTTTTGTTCCACCTTGAAGCAAACAAAGCCGCCGACCCACAAGGAAACGTTCTGTTTTCCTGTCAAGTTCAGTGACCCAAACACCATCTGCTGTAAGGCTTCTCACCAAACCCGATCCACGTGTGAACAATCCACACACGGCATGTGTGATAGGTTCGGGGTTAGCCTAAGGTCTACTTCTTACAAGATCACCAATTATATATTCTTTAATGTTTTTATTTCTTTAATTAAATAATGGCAATGTGACAGAGTCCTCTGTATAGAGAACATTTCACATAGACCGTCATTCTTTAATCGCATCCCGATTACTGACTTCGTGTCTGCATGTCACCTTCGAGACTGCGTCCGCCTATGTATTTTAGCTTCGCTCCATTCAGCATCTGTTGTAATTTATATTTTCCAAGTGGAGTGAACAGCTCAGTGACAGCGGTACTGCTCAGACCAGCACCAGTTCCCACTGCAACTCTAAACCATCCCCTCAAAGGCCACAGCTACTCTTTCCTTTCATTCTCAGGACGTGACCACACATCTGTGACAGGGACAGTGTACCCTGTAAATCAAGCATAGCTGTAAGTCTAATACACAGTAGGTGCCCAGAAAATGCTGGGAGGAGCTGAAGTCTCCATTCAGACCAGTCAGGTCATTTTGCACTGATCTTAGACTGTCTACCTACTTACGCATAGTCTTCCACTTTTCCCCACTGCCTTCCCACTGGAGGAGCAAAATAATGCAGTGATGACTCTGTCTGGGAAATCCGCATGGGTTGGGGGAGAGACTTGGATTTTCCAAGAGAAATAGAACTGACAAAAAATAGCCCTTGGATAGGATGCTGTCTGGGAAAGGAGATTCTGCGAGATGCTGCTGCCATCTAGTGGTGCAAATGCAAATGACAAATTTTATATCAGACTTGGGATCCATAAAAACAACCCGCCTGAATGCAGGAGACCTGGATTCCATCCCTGGGTTGGGAAGATCCCCTGGAGGAGGACATGACAACCCACTTCAGTATTCTTGTCTGGAGAATCCCCATGGACAGAGGAGCCTGGCGGGCTACAGTCCATGGGGTCGCAAAGAGTCAGACAAGACTGAGCGACTAAACACAGTACAGAGGGGTTCAATAGATAACAAAAATCTCAGAATCTTAAGATACAGACATTCAACAAGTCATCACAGGCAGAGTCAACACATGCTGATTAAGTGGTCCTTCCCGGCCTAGCCTCTGCCGTGCATTTAAGTCTGGGTGGCGGTCCAGCAGGTAAGAGAAGACAGGTCCACTGAATATAGGACCCTGCCAAGACAACACCAATTAGGAGAGGACCAGATCTGGGTGGGGGGCAGGCAGGCAGAGGAGTGATGGGGCTTGGAATCTTACCGTAATAATACACATCTATTTTGCATTTAAAAATACATTATTTCTAAGGTTATAATTTATTATGTGTTACAGACTTGATATTCTCTAGGGCAAGGGTTCTAAATCTCAGACCCACCAACAGTCATCCTTAGATATACTTCAAGGGTTCCATGAACTTGGGCAGGAAAAAGAGGACATCTTTATTTTCAGGAAACTTAAGCTGAAATTTAGCATTTTCTTCAATTATGAATTAGGCGTCAAACCGTGGTGGTATTAGCAGAAACGGTGACTTCATCATTCACAGAAAATTTTTGAATATTTTCCTATCATTTGTAGTCATTGCAAATGTCTCAAATCACTTACTTATCATGATTTTGAAATTACAGGGATTGTTGTAAGTGCTGGTAGATGTTATTGATGTGAATTAAGAAGCATTTATATTATTAAATGGCTCACCTCTTAAAATGTTTTGGAATCTGTATTTCAATGTAATTGACTTCTTTGAAATCTTTTTTCTTTTACACATTTGAAGACGTTATTCTGTAAAGGGATCCAGGGCGCACAAGAGGTCAAGGCGTGCTGTTCTAGAGACTCAGGAGCGGGACTGGTGACCACCGGCTGGACTAGTCAGAGCAGGGATGAAGGTCTTCTTTGCACTTCATTAAAAGTGGCCTCACAGAGAAGTTTCAACACAAGCCTTTCCTGAGGAAGCAGAGCCAGGCTTTGCTAAAATGTAAATATGGGAAGGTCTCTATGATTTCTTCTGTGTCCAGTCCATCAAATGGTCCCTTTGGAAAGAATCTGAGATGATAACTTGGTCCTAAAGGAAGAATGGTTTAAATCATTTTCATATTGGGAGCATTTTCATTATATGTGACTTAAAGCCTCTATGAAAACAGAGGATCGACTGACTAGTGATGGAACTGGATTAGTATGGCAGACTGGGTCAACCTGCCCTTGAGTTACACTGTTCCCAAGGCCTTGTCTGTGTGCATTGGCAAGATTCTCTTGGTCATAAACAATATAGAAACCAAGTTGGCCAGAGTTAGAAAAAAAGCCAATTCAGTGGAGGCCATTGGAATCCAAGTTAGAATGGAACCACACTTCTCAGAGTGGCAGCTCAGCCCTCCTCGCAAGAGGTGTCTGGGGACCTTCTCTCTAGAGTAGTTTCTCCAATTTAAATGAGCATACAAATCATGGAATCTGTTAAAGAGCAGATTCCAACTCAGTTGATCTGGGGTGGGCATTTATAAATACCCCCACCCTGGGTGATGCTGCTGGTCCATGGACCACACATTGAGTAGCAAGGGTCCCACACACCTGCCTCCACCACCATGCCTGCCTGCTGATTGTCACTCGGTCCAAAACTTCAAATCCCCGGGAGAGAAAAGGCATTGGCCTGAATTGAGTGGGTATCCAGGCCTATCTCTGAAACTATGGTCAGTACAGCCTTACAGCATGGGTATGTCCGCCTTCAAGGAGGGCAGAAATGAGCTGTTGGCTGGAGGTCTCACCCTGAGGCAGAGGGAAGTCTTGTAGCCCTATGACTTCACTGTCTGCTCCTTGCCTGCTCCATTTACACCATCTTCCCACCCAGTGACTTTCTCCAACAGCCCAAGGACGGTTTTGATGAGGCTGTTGTTCATGGGCTCCCACAGCCCACAAGAATGGATACTTAGAATACCCTTAACCCTTTAGATGTGGTCACTCTACTCCCAAAATCACACCCCACAGAGCTCATAGAATTTAGCTTATGAATGCCAGAGTCTGCCCTGTGGATGGCCCCCTAGTATTTCCCACACTCCAATTCCCCAGTATCTGTGGAGCTCAAGGTCTCTCCCTGAAATCTAGATGTGGACACCCGTTGGGTCTCTCCTCTCAGGCTCACCCACCCATCCACACCTGCCCCCATCCCAGCCCTCTTTGGCTATATTCACCGCCAAGGGCAAGGGACACTCAGCCTCTTTTGCCCTGTGGCACTCCAGCCACTCAGGCAAGCCCCAGGTACTTCCCTCCACAGAGACGCAGTGACTTCCTCACCTTCCTCTCCCCTCCCTGGGCCTCTGAGCCTTGGCAAGAGTGACGTGTACATCCTTCCCCAGCCACCCAGCGGGAAGCAATTAGAAATTCATGGACAGAAAATGCCCAGCGCAATGTTTCTGGCAGATCAAATCGAATTCTCTGAAGCCTCTGAAAGCTTCTGAAAGCCAGCTCTAAGCGTGAGGACTGCCAGTACAGCCCCCCAGGGCACTAACACCTCGCAACGGGCCTCTTCTAACCCTGGCTCAGAGGGCCCACATTTTAAATTGCCACGGTGGGGTTGAAAAGACTACATTTTTCAAAGCTTTTTTTTTTTTTTACCTTTTTTTGAGTCTATTTTCTATTTTCCTTCCTGCTGTTCCGTTTCCTTCTTTTATTGTTGCCTTTGTGTTCAAAGAACTCCCTTTAGCCATTCTTTTCAGTAGACCTGCTGGTGAAAAAGTCCCTTTATTGTCCATTGTCTGAGAATATCTAGGTTTCTCTGCGAGGATATTCTCTCTAGATACAGGATTCTGGATTGAGGGATCTTTTTTGACACTTAAAAACTGTGTGCCAGTTCCTTCTGGCTTCCATGGTTTCTGATGAGAATGGGCTGTTATTCAAGTTGTTTTCCCCTAAGAGGTAAAGTTTTGTTTTTGTCCCCATACCTTTGAGATTTTTTTTTCTTTGCGTTTCGATCTCAGAAGTTTGACTGTGATAAGTCTCAGTATAGATTTCTTTGCACCTATTATTCTCTTTGGGGTTTTTCGCACTCTGGAAAATTTTATTAGCCAGACAGTAGTTTGACTAGCAATTGTTAAAACTTTCATTTTATATTGGAATACAGTTGATTGGGCTTCCCTGGCGGCACTAGTGGTAAAGAAATCTGCCTGCCAATGCAGGAGACACAAGAGATGTGAGTTCGATCCCTGTATCAGGAAGGAAGATCCCCTGGAGTAGAAAGTGGCAAATCACTCCAGCATTCTTTCCTAGGAAACTCTATGGACAGAGAAGCCTGGCGGGCTACAGTCCATGGGGCCGCGAAGAGTCAGACATGACTTAGCACCTGAGCAGTGTTCCCTGTGTTATACAGTAGGTTCTTGTTGGTTATCTATATTAAATACGGCATTGTGGACATGTCAATCCCAAATTCCCATTCTATCCCCGTCTGCATCCTCCCCACCCCATCCCCAACCCGGTCACCATAAGTTTGTTCGCTAAGTCTGTTTTGGTTTTGTAACTAAGTTGACTTGTGTCATTTTTAAAAATCATTTTATTTATCATGCATTGGCTGTGTGGGTCTTCACTGCTGTGCGGGATTTTCTTTGGTTGCAGTGGGCAGGGATTACTCTCTAGGTGCAGTGCGTGGCCTTCTCACTGTGGTGGCTTCTCTTGTTGCGGGTCATGGGGTCTAGGCACTCGGGCTTCAGCAGCTGTGACTCCAGGGTTCCAGAGCACAGGCTCCATAGTTATGGCACACAGGCTTAGCTGCTCCATGGCACGTGAGATCTTCCTGGACTAGGGATCAAATCCCTGTCTCCTGCATTGGCAGGCAGACTCTTTATCATTGAACCACCAGGGAAGACCCCATTTGTGTCTTTCTTTTTTTGGATTCCACGTATAAGCAATATCATATATTTGTCTTTCTCTGTCTGACTTCGCTTAGTATGATAATCTCCAGGTCCATTCATGTTGCTGCAAATGGCATTATTTCATTCTTTTCGATGGCTGAATAATAATTCCATTTTATATATGCACCACGTCTTCTTTATCCATTCATCTATCCATTCTTTGTAACCTATTTCTTTGCAGAGACTTGTTTTTTTGTGTGCTTGTTTGTGATTGTTCAAGTATTCTTTTTATCACAACTGGTTTAAACTCTTCATCAGATAGTTCTAACCCATCTAATTCTCTAACAACTAATACTGATATCTAACAGAGAGCATCTGTTACTTCAGTATCAGCATCTTTTTTCCTTCAGTTGGATGTCTTCCTGGTTCTTAGTATGATGAAGGATTTTTCAATTGACACCTGGACATTTTCCTGTTATGTGATGAGACTGGATCTTATTGAAACCTCATTATCTGGTTTTCTATGACATCAGTCTAGCAGGGAGCAGGTATGGTTCTGTCTGATCACTAACAGATGGAGGGAGAAGCCCAGACTCTCCACTAGTCCCGTGTTGATGCCCAAAGCCAGGAACTCCTCACTGCTACTGGGTGGGGCTGGGAGCTTGGGAACTGTGTGGTCCCCACTGACATTGCAGGGCAGGTGACCTGTTATCACGGTCTTTTTGTCTTTTTCCTGCGTACTCAGTTGTGTCCAATTCTTTGCGCCCTGGGGACTGTAGCCTGCCAGGTTCCTCTGGAGGAGGTTGCCATTTTCTCCTCCAAGGGATCTTCCCCACTCAGGGATTGAACCTGCATCTTCTGTGTCTCCCGCTTTGGCAGGTGGATTCTTTTATCACTGAGCCACCTGGGAAGCCCTTGTTGTCACTGAGCGATGGTGAAATCCTAACCCTCTGTTGGGCCTCCTCTGATCCATCCAGCAGGAAGTGGGAGTGAACCCAGGTGGAGGTAGAATTTCAGGCCTCGGTACTGCCTAGCAGGTGGGAGGAATGAAAGTCCGAGCTCTTGGCCTCCTCGGGCAGGAAGGAGGAGGGGCCCCTCATCACAGCCTGGCAAGGGAGAAAGTCTGGGGCTCGCTCGGCCTCCGCTGGATGGGCCAGTTTTCCCCAGTGTCTGGCAGGAGTAGAGCAGTCTTCGTCTGAATGTTTTCTGCCTTGTTAGGCTGCTCTTGTCTTCATCCTTGGCTAGAGACAGCAGGTTTTCACGGGGGTTTTTTTATGTCTGTGCCTTTTGGCATTTCCGGGTTGCTGGCTTCGTTAGCTCCAAGTCTGGGATACATGAGGTTAAAAAAATGAAAACAGATAAGGGAACTCGCCACCATATTGCTGCTCAGGCCCAGGAGCCCCTGGCCAGCCTGTCTTCTCTCCACCTTTCAGAGTCTTTCTATGTCTGTTTTGTGTATAATGTCCCAGGGTTTTGTTGTGCTTAGAGGAACAGGGAGAAGCGTGTCTGCTTGCTCTTCCCAGAAGCAAAAGTCCTGTAGTTTTTTTTAACATCCAGAAAGTTCAGATATAATGTTCATGGTTTCTGCAACGAATTCCCTGTTGAAATGCTAGCTATTTGGTTCGGTCCTTGATATAATGGATTCCCTCTTGTGGTAGAAATGTGATTTAGCTTTTGTTTTATTGGAGACGCTACTCAAGAATATTTTTCTGTTCACCTCAGCACCTTCTAGGGAAACCTGGTCAGTGACAAAAAGCCTTTTTCAGGGTGGGTGGTGGGGCAGGGTAAGGAAAATAAAGAAAAGCCTCTTTTTTCTTTTTCCCTTCTCCAGGAGGTACTCAAATCTAGATACTGGAACAGAGAGGTTACATAGTAAACACACAATAAATATCCAAAAAGTAAATGAACAAATGGTATCATTTGCTTTTAGCATTGGTGTAGATTGTACTATTTTGAGCAAAATGTAAAAAGCACTGGTGTTTGGTCACTCTATCCTTAGGGAAACTTGTTGGGATATACTATGGGTCGAGCTAAAGGAAATGGGCTCTTTATATACAATAGAAATGAGTATTAATTAGTCTGACTTTTCCGGACCACAGTTTAGCAGTGCCTATCAAGGCTTAAAATTATTCAGCCCTCGGTAACTCTATTTCCTCAAGAAATGATAGTAAAGATAGACATGGTTTTAGGCACAAAGAGAGACATCACAATGAAAATTTAACACCACTGATGAGAACATTCTCACATGGTATCTAGTTCCTCAGTGGACAAATGGATCGACATCACAGTCTATCTGTTCAACAGAATAACCTGCCGCTGTTAAAAATGAAGTTTACAAGGACTACATCAGAGGACAGGAGCATGTCTTTGATAAAAACACACACAAATTGTATAAATACCATGATTAAAACAATGTTTAAAAAAAAAAGACTGAGGAAATACATCATCATATATAACTGTTGAATGAGTCTGTTTTTTTCCTTTCTTTACTATTCTGGATCTTCATATTATTATTATTGTGCTCTTCACTCACACTAAAGAGGCCTTATTTAAATTTTTATGTATTTGCTTTTATTTTTGTTTTATTATTTATTCATTTTTATTTGATTCTATTTATTTTAGGCTGCGCTGGGGCTTCACCGCGGCAAGGGCTTTTCTCCAGCTGTGGCAATTGCAGGCTGTTCTCCAGTTGCGGCACGTGGGCTTCCCATAGCTGCGGCTTCTCCTGTTGCACAGCAGGGGTTCTAGGACACCGGCTCAGCAGCTGTGGCACACGGGCTTTATAATGTCCCAGGGTTTTGTTGTGCTTAGAGGAACAGGGAGAAGCGTGTCTGCTTGCTCTTCCCAGAAGCAAAAGTCCTGTAGTTTTTTTTAACATCCAGAAAGTTCAGATATAATGTTCATGGTTTCTGCAACGAATTCCCTGTTGAAATGCTAGCTATTTGGTTCGGTCCTTGATATAATGGATTCCCTCTTGTGGTAGAAATGTGATTTAGCTTTTGTTTTATTGGAGACGCTACTCAAGAATATTTTTCTGTTCACCTCAGCACCTTCTAGGGAAACCTGGTCAGTGACAAAAAGCCTTTTTCAGGGTGGGTGGTGGGGCAGGGTAAGGAAAATAAAGAAAAGCCTCTTTTTTCTTTTTCCCTTCTCCAGGAGGTACTCAAATCTAGATACTGGAACAGAGAGGTTACATAGTAAACACACAATAAATATCCAAAAAGTAAATGAACAAATGGTATCATTTGCTTTTAGCATTGGTGTAGATTGTACTATTTTGAGCAAAATGTAAAAAGCACTGGTGTTTGGTCACTCTATCCTTAGGGAAACTTGTTGGGATATACTATGGGTCGAGCTAAAGGAAATGGGCTCTTTATATACAATAGAAATGAGTATTAATTAGTCTGACTTTTCCGGACCACAGTTTAGCAGTGCCTATCAAGGCTTAAAATTATTCAGCCCTCGGTAACTCTATTTCCTCAAGAAATGATAGTAAAGATAGACATGGTTTTAGGCACAAAGAGAGACATCACAATGAAAATTTAACACCACTGATGAGAACATTCTCATATGGTATCTAGTTCCTCAGTGGACAAATGGATCGACATCACAGTCTATCTGTTCAACAGAATAACCTGCCGCTGTTAAAAATGAAGTTTACAAGGACTACATCAGAGGACAGGAGCATGTCTTTGATAAAAACACACACAAATTGTATAAATACCATGATTAAAACAATGTTTAAAAAAAAAAGACTGAGGAAATACATCATCATATATAACTGTTGAATGAGTCTGTTTTTTTCCTTTCTTTACTATTCTGGATCTTCATATTATTATTATTGTGCTCTTCACTCACACTAAAGAGGCCTTATTTAAATTTTTATGTATTTGCTTTTATTTTTGTTTTATTATTTATTCATTTTTATTTGATTCTATTTATTTTAGGCTGCGCTGGGGCTTCACCGCGGCAAGGGCTTTTCTCCAGCTGTGGCAATTGCAGGCTGTTCTCCAGTTGCGGCACGTGGGCTTCCCATAGCTGCGGCTTCTCCTGTTGCACAGCAGGGGTTCTAGGACACCGGCTCAGCAGCTGTGGCACACGGGCTTAGCTCCTCCACGGCATGTGGGGTCTTTCCTAACCAGGGATCGAGCCCATGTCTCCTGCTTTGGCAGGCAGCTTCTTTATCACTGAGCCACCAGGAAAGCCCTCATATTATTTTTTTAATGATTTTATTTTTGGCTCTACTGGGTCTTTGTTGCCGCTCGGGCTTTTCTCCTCTCGGCGAATAAGGGCTACTCTAGTTGCGGTGCTCGGCTTTCTCGTTGTGGCGGCTTCTCTTGTTTTAGAGCACGGGCTCTAGGGTGCACGGGCTTCAGAAGCTGTGGCGCTTGGGCTCAGTGCTTGCGGCTCCCGGGCTCTGGAGCACAGGCTCAATAGTTGTGGTGCACAGGCTTAGTGGCTCCGTGGCATGTGAGATCTTCCTGGATCAGGGATCGGACCTGGGTCTTCCGCATTGGCAGGTGGGTTCTTTACCACTGAGCCACCAGGGAAGCCCTTCATATTATTTTTAATGAAAATGTAGTATATTCTGCTAATTAAATCCCAGCATTTTGTTCCTATAGCATCAAGAGGGAGAGAGTAAGCTGTGGTTGTGTACATAGTCAAGCACAAACTAGGAAAATAAAGCTGATACATTAATACATTTTAAAACCCATTATTGTGAACATCAATTACATTTGACATCCAAAGACCCCTGAGTTCCCCAGCTGCAGGCTCATCCTCTCAGAGCATCCCATGGATTCTCCCCACCCGACTTTTGTCCTCAGTTCAGTTCTCTGGTGCCCTCCAAGTCCTGACCATGGACTGGAGTGTTGCCAACCCTCCTATCACCGCTCTGTCTCGTTTCCCTAGTGTTTCTCTTGTGTGTGCTTGACATATTTCCTTTCTCTCCTCCCGGCTGCGGGACTCAATTACTTCGGTAGGCAGATCTTTCCTCTTTTTCAGGCCGCTGCTCCCAGGGGCCTCTGTCAATCTCCCAGCAGCAAGGCAAACACTCATGGTACTTAGAGAACAGCTCAGACTGGAGGAAGTAACCCCACTGAAGATCCAGGTGTTGAGAAGGGTAAACTGGTTCAAAGAGCCCTACTGTGTGCCCTTGTACAGCTGCATTTTTCCTAAATGGTGTCAGACTGGACCATGTTTGACCGTGATTATCTACTCCTGAGAAGTGAGTGTGAGTGATTCCAGGCAGTCTGGGTCCGAGCTGGATGATGAGAGACTGACAGGAAGAGAACAGAACACGGCTTCCCCTCGTGCTGATGATGGAGGCCCAGGTGGGAACAGGCAGGAAGCTGGGCCCTCAAGTATAGTGTTTACCTGTCTCAGCGGCCCCTGAGGCCGGGCCCTGCATGGTGAGGAGTGACGAGATTTCCTTGAAAGAATGGACTATTTCACTGCCAACCACCCTAGGGCAGGACACGCAGAGCTTCCCACCTCCCTTTTCTAGAAATTGTACCCTGATATCCTTTGCAGAAACGCCTCCTCATCACCATCAGTCATTTTATGCTACTGGGGCTCCAGACCCTCCCCAGAAATGCAGCTATAGCCGAGGCCTGAGCCCACCAGTCTGTGCGGCATGGCCTTGGCCTCAGTGATGGGTTCAGGGCTCAGAATATTAATGGTTCTGACTGACACAAAGTGCTCCCTCTCCGCAGGCTCCGTTCTAGGGTTTTGCAAATGTTACCTGTGTTTCCTCAGTCATTCCATATGAGAGCTTCATGAGGTGAATCTCATTCCTATTGTAAGATGAGGAAACTGAGGTACAGAGGCACTAAGTAACAAGCCCAAGTGACACAGCTCAGCTCAGCCACTCAGTCGTGTCCGACTCTTTACAACTCCGTGGACTGCAGCACACCAGGCCTCCCTGTCCATCACCAGCTCCCAGAGTTCACTCAAACTCATGTCCATCGAGTCGGTAATGCCATCCAACCATCTCATCCTCTGTTGTCCCCTTCTCCTCCTGCCCTCAATCTTTCCCAGCATCAGGGTCTTTTTCAATGAGTCAGCTCTTCACATCGGGTGGCCAAAGTATTAGAGTTTCAGCTTCGACATCAGTCCTTCCAATGAACACCCAGAACTGATCTCCTTTAGGATGGACTGGTTGGATCTCCTTGCAGTTCAGGGAACTCTCAAGAGTCTTCTCCAACACCACAGTTCAAAAGCATCAATTCTTCAGCACTCAGCTTTCTTTATAGTCCAACTCTCACATCCATACATGACTACTGGAAAAACCATAGCCTTGACTAGATGGACCTTTGTTGGCAAAGTAATATTTCTGCTTTTTAATATGCTGTTTAGGTTGGTCATAACTTTTCTTCCAAGGACCAAGCGTCTTTTAGTTTTGTGGCTGCAGTCAACACCTGCAGAGATTTTGGAGCCCAGGAAAATAAAATCTGCCTCTGTTTCTAAATAATAAAATGTTTTCCTGAGTTTTCCAGGAACTTGTGAGTCAGCTGTGTCTAGTTCAGACTTAGCTGGTTAAGACCAGGCATGTGCAAGACTCAGCTTCTTGACCTTTTGATATCAGTAGACCTCAGATCAAGTTAAGGGCCTCCGTTTATTAAAGGTGCATGCTCTCCACACCTTGGACTGCCTTGCTGCATTATTCCTTATCCTATAAATACCCCATGGAGAAGGAAATGGCAACCCACTCCAGTGTTCTTGCCTGGAGAATCCCAGGGATGGCGGAGCCCAGTGGGCTGCCATCTGTGGGGTCGCACAGAGTCGGACACGACTGAAGCGACTTAGCAGCAGCAGCAGCAGCAGCAGCAGCAGCATAAATACCCCAAGTGCCTTGCCTTCTGCGAAGTGGATCTGAGACTAGTCCTTCCGTCTCCTTGATTGGCTGCCTTGGGGAAAAACCCTCTCTTTGCTGCAAACCTCCATGCCCCCAGCAGTTTGACTTGCTCTGTGTTCAGCAAAATGAACCTGGTTCAGTAGCATTACATCAGTCGGAAAAATGGAAGTTGACAGCAATTAAGTTTAAAAGTGTACCGGTAGTAAGTTGTAGAGGTATTAAAACTTGGCTCCAGTACTTTTCTTTCTTCTTTTTTCCTCTCTCTGTTTTTTTTTTTTTTTTTTTCTGACTCACCATGAGGGTTGCAGATTCTTAGGTTGTCCAACCAGAGATTGAACCTGGGCAGTGAAAGCACCAAGGCCTAACCACTGGATGACCAGGTAATTTCCCAGTTATTTAATTCCTTCACTCATGTGAACT
>SJYT01029174.1:370912-394639 GCA_006410635.1 Cephalophus harveyi | reverse complement strand
GGGGCGGGGGGCAAGGAAGAGGAGGAGGGGCAGGAAGAGAGGCAGGGGGAGGAGGATGCTCTGGGTCTGTGTGTGGGGCCTGCAGGTGAAGTGCATTCCGCAGGCGGGGGCTGAAGACCAGAAGAGAGAGGGTGCTGGTGGTGGAGGGAGCCCTGGGACTGGCCACACCTGAAGTCAGCTTAGTAATGTGGCCGACACATCCTCACCCATTTTTTCCCCTTATTCTAGTTTGAGTTGGCTTTTGATTACTTCGTCATAGTTTCTCTTTTCTCTTTCTAAGGGCTCCTATTAACTGGATGTTGGATCTCCTCAGTAAATCCTCTTACTTTCTTATCTTTTCTCTGTGATCATCTAACAATTTGTCTTTTTGTTCTGCTTCCTGGGAGATTTCCTTGACCTTACTTTTCATCCATGGAAAACATAATGGGGGTGGGGTAGGGCAAATTTTATTTCCAGATTCTATAGTACCACATTTTTTGTTTCTAGATCCTATTTCCAATTCTTCCCTTCTTCTGGCATCCTGATTATGTTTCCTGGATGTGATCAAGTCTCACATCTCAGATGATATGGATCATAATTGCTTTAATTGCTCCCCCCTGTATTAATTCAGTTTCCTTAGTTCAGTTCAGTTCAGTCACTCAGTCATGTCCGACTCTTTGCGACCCAGTGAATTGCAGCATGCCAGGCCTTCCTGTCCATCACCAACTCCCGGAGTTCATTCAGATTCACGTCCATCGAGTCAGTGATGCCATCCAGCCATCTCATCCACTGTCGTCGTCCCCTTCTCCTCATGCCCCCAATCCCTCCCAGCATCAGAGTCCTTTCCAATGACTCAACTCTTTGCATGAGGTGGCCAAAGTACTGGAGTTTCAGCTTTAGCATCATTCCTTCCAAAGAAATCCNCTCCACTGATCTCCAGTAGCATATTGGGCACCTAATGACCTGGGGAGTTCCTCTTTTGGTATCCTATCATTTTGCCTGTTCATACTGTTCATGGGGTTCTCAAGGCAAGAATACTGAAGTGGCTTGCCATTCCCTTCTCCAGTGGACCACATTCTGTCAGCCCTCTCCACCATGACCCGCCCGTCTTGGGTTGCCCTGCAGGCATGGCTTGGTTTCATTGAGTTAGACAAGGCTGTGGTCCTAGTGTGATTAGATTGACTAGTTTTCTGTGAGTATGGTTTCAGTGTGTCTGGCCTCTGATGCCCTCTTGCAACACCTACCATCTTACGTGGGTTTCTCTTACCTTGGGCGTGGGGTATCCCTTCACGGCTGCTCCAGCAAAGCACAGCCGCTGCAAAGCACAGCCGCTGCTCGTTACCTTGGATGAGGGGTGTCTCCTCACCGCTGCCCTTCCTGACCTTCAACGTGGGATGGCTCCTCTAGGCCCTCCTGCGCCTGCGCAGCCACCGCTCCTTGGCCTTGGGGTTGCTCCTCCCGCCTGCCACCCCTGGCCTTGGGCGTGGGGTGGCTCCTCCCGGCCGCCCCTGACCTCGGAGGCGGGGTAGCTCCTCTCGGCCGTTCCTGTGCCGTCGCAGCCTGGCACTCTTGGCCGCTGCCCCTGACCTCGGACATGGGGTAACTCCTCTTGGCCGCCGTCCTTCAGGCATGGGGTCCTCCCGGCTTCTGCCCCTGACCTCGGACGTGGGGTAGCTCCTCTCGGTCGCGCTTAGGCCTGCGCTTAGTGCGCCAGTCAGTTTCCTCAGTGTTCCTTTTCTCAGCTTGTTTTGGTTACTGTCTCTCTCTTGTTGCAGGTTTCCCCTGAACTGATTTACAATCCTAAGTAACCCATCCATATTTAAGTGTGACACTAACAAGTTGATTGGGAGCCATGGGTGTCTGGACAGGCTCCATTTGGTAGTTATCCACGTGGGGGCAGGTGGACAGCCTGGTTTTTCGTTGGGAACCCAAACATGTCAGTAATTGAAGGTCTTCACACAGGGGGCACTTCAGTTTCCTCAGGGAATGGACTTTTCATTCACAAGGAACACGAGCCTGGCCCCTGGCTATCTGAAGCTTCGTGATCACGAGCAGAAGAGCCCTCTCACTCTGCTTTTAGCATGGTCCCCTCATCCCCACACTTCGCTTGGCATTCCCAAGCCGAGAGCATCTCTGGCTCACCTCCTCAGAGCCAGGCTGCCGTGTTCTGAGGGCGAGGGGGCTAGCTGGATGCAACAGGCCGGGCCTGGCCGGGCCTATGCCCTCCTCTCACAGGGCTGGAACACCCCCTGCCTTTGGCTCCCGCTTCACGCCTCCCCTGGGGCCTGGTTCCTCCAGTCCCCGTGCTCCTAGATTCCAGGGCACGAAGGCGCTGCTTCCCTTATTGCCTCAGCCTGGTTTTTCGTTGGGAACCCAAACATGTCAGTAATTGAAGGTCTTCACACAGGGGGCACTTCAGTTTCCTCAGGGAATGGACTTTTCATTCACAAGGAACACGAGCCTGGCCCCTGGCTATCTGAAGCTTCGTGATCACGAGCAGAAGAGCCCTCTCACTCTGCTTTTAGCATGGTCCCCTCATCCCCACACTTCGCTTGGCATTCCCAAGCCGAGAGCATCTCTGGCTCACCTCCTCAGAGCCAGGCTGCCGTGTTCTGAGGGCGAGGGGGCTAGCTGGATGCAACAGGCCGGGCCTGGCCGGGCCTATGCCCTCCTCTCACAGGGCTGGAACACCCCCTGCCTTTGGCTCCCGCTTCACGCCTCCCCTGGGGCCTGGTTCCTCCAGTCCCCGTGCTCCTAGATTCCAGGGCACGAAGGCGCTGCTTCCCTTATTGCCGCCCTCATTCTTCCCTGCCGGTCCACCTACCACCCCCCACCGGCTCTCCACCCTCGGGTCTGGCAAACCCAGGTCTCGGAAGGGGGAATCTGTCTTTTTTTGTATTTATTCTTGATTTGAGATTAATTACCTGAGATGTAGATACAGGTGCTTTTATTCTGTCATCTTGCCGTTGCGATTTATTAAAAAAAAAAAAAAAATCCTCTTCTAGTGCTTTCTCAAACCTGCACACCTCCAAAACGCCCTGGAGTGAAAAGCAGGCTTGAGGCAGCTGTCCTTGTGGCCTCCATCTCCACAGCCCTGGACCCTGCTGGCACCTCTTTTCTCTTCTCTAGATCTTTCTAAGGAAGGAGGCACAGCTAACGGCTTGAGTGCCTTCCGAATGCCGACTAAGGAGGTCTGGGAGGTGGTCTGTTTTCCCCTCTCAGGGGGATTAACTGAGGACCAGTGAAATCACTGGGAGGCCAGGTGAGTAGCAAACTCCTTTGGTCTGATTTCTGTCTCCATGCTTTTCTGTCCTTCACCATTGCACTCAGTATGACCCTTCATTTCTTCCCTGAGAGTTTATTCGCTCACTCACTCACTCATTCATTCAGCGCTTTGATTGAGGAATATAATCAGCAGAGAAGAGAGAGTTTCCTGGTGGTCTAGTGGTTAGGATCCAGTGCTTTCACTGATGTGGCCCAGGCCCCATTTCTGGTTGGGAAACAGACCCCACAAGCTGCACAGTGGGACAAAATTTTTTAAAAATTAAAAAATTCAGGTTAAAAAAAAAAGCAGCAGAAAAGACACTTGATGCCTGCCGCTAAGGAGCCACCCACTTCTTCCCAGCCTCTCCAGACCCTACTCTTCAGTGAGACAGGGCCCAGATACCTCGGCCAGGCTAAGGAACAGGGAGGGGACTGGCTGTGTGTAGCTCATACCCTGTGCCGGCCATTTGCTTGATGTTTTATATATTTTTTCTCTCACTTTATTAATACTTTTATCCACTCTGTGGGTAAATTTCCCTATGTTTTTAGATGAGAAAGTTAGAGAACTTTAAGAGCATAGCAGGCCTGGGGTTTCAACTCAGCTCTGCCTGAGTTCAAAGCTTGTGGTGTTATAACGCGGCCTCTCTCAGGTGTATTTGTGGATTTGTCTCCATTTTAGAGATAAAGAAATTAAGGAGCAGAGATGTTCCTTGTACAATCTGAAAAATTGAGGCGGGCTGAGACAGCCAACATCTCACATAGGGGAAAGGAGATAAAGGGGCTGTGATGGGGAAGTGTGGGCAGGCAGTGGTGGGGGTGGGGGCGGTGGGGGTGCGCCCACAGAGAATTTCTAATGAGGAAAGGCAGGCTAACCATAAAGGCCAGTGTGGAATAATTTCAAAG
The DNA here is from genome assembly GCA_006410635.1 of Cephalophus harveyi. Lineage (NCBI taxonomy): Eukaryota > Metazoa > Chordata > Mammalia > Artiodactyla > Bovidae > Cephalophus > Cephalophus harveyi. The sequence goes on along the minus strand of SJYT01029174.1, from coordinate 390,493 downwards.
TGCAGCCAACTGGGGAGGAGGGAAGAGGTGTCTGTCTGGTCTGTTTGACTGGGTGACTCTACCTTGTAGGAATCTGCCTGTTCCTCTCCAGCTGCCTCACTTCCTAGCTGCCAACAGTACAAGGTTCTTTCAACCATGGGTCTGCTCACTATATCCATCCAGAAGGGCAAGCTCTGGATGAAGAGGGGCAAGACCTAGGGGCTCTGGCAGGGGATGGGAGTCAGGGAGGCAATGGTAACTTCTTCCTTTGCTCTCCTTTCAACTGGCAGAACAAAGTATCATTTCCAAAAATCCAGGGGCAACTGTGCTTCCTGCTTGGGCCAAGGGTGCTTGCAATAATGCTATCTAATTTAAATTTTTTGGCTAAGAAAAAATAGTCACCGAGACTCCAGGAGAAAACATTATATTTTCCTAAACAATGTCGTCATAATCTGAACTTGGCCAGAGAAGGATGGTCCAAAAAGTGCTTTCATGCAGAGGAAAAAAATGGCTACAGAAGGAAAGTGACTGTGAATGCTAGATCTACCCCTGCAGAAAGGAACAAGGTAGTGCCAGGGAGGGTCCCAGCCCATGGGATGGGTCCCACCTGTAAACGTGGGCATTAAACCAACCAACCCTTTGGGTGGTAGGAGAAGAAGCCTATGTGGACAAAATCAACTGCTCTTTCATCAGTTTTATTGGTCATATATCCAGATTTCATTATATAAATCTTTCAAAATAACCAGTTATTACAAGAATAGTTTACAATTCAGCTCTGATTGCACAAATACTTGACACAGGAAACCATTTTTACAAATACTTATTTTTCTTATAAGAATACTTTAGTACAGAAAATAAGTCTATATATCTTACAGCAAATTTTATGCAGTTTTTTTTTTAACCCATTCAACCATCCTATCACAGCATATTGATCACATTCCATAAACCAACTTATAATCTGCAGCCACTTCTGATTTTGAGTTACAATTGAGATTCACACTGTTAAGAGTTTTTAGGCTTCTTTTTCTGCTGATCTCAAAGAATTCACGTATTCAGGCAGAAGAGGTAATTTAAACAACATTCCTTCTAGGTCTCATGTCTGTCAGGTTAATCACTGTGCTTGGTGAAGAATTCACTTTTCACTTAGGCTAGACTGGCTGGTAGTTCACCTCTGCAGTATCAAGCAGAAGGGATAAAATCCTTACATTCTTAAGAGTTTCTAAACTGCAAAAACAAAACCCTAGAAACAAGAGTTAAATACAAATACCTAGAAAGCTAAAATGTTTGCTAATGATGAGAAGTAGAGAACACTTTTAGAATTGAGGTCTCTCCTTGGTTGAAGAAGACATAAAAGATAGTGTAAGGATGTGGCAGTAGTATTATAAAATATTGAAAAACTGAAAAAGGTGAATCACTTAGGTCAGTGGTGTGGTGTTCCCAAAGTCCCAGGAGATAGACTCTGGCTAGCTCAACTATTTGACATTCTTCTGATCTGTGGCTTTGAATAGCCTAATAAATACTCCCTTGACCAGAACAAGTAATCATTTAGGCCAGGGGAACTTTACAGAATACTGACCACGTTCCTCTGAAGAGACAGGGCACCCTCAGGGGAAACATTTGGCATTCATTCCATTCCTTCAGTTACTGAAAAGTGTGTCCAGTTAGCAAAAGCTTGTCTTACTTTTCAGGTAGCATGAATTAAAACCAAGAGCCTAGCAGCATTCTCCATCCAAGTTCCTGAGTGCTCAGCTCCGATCATCCAATATTCTTAAAAGGATTTTTTTTATCAAGCCCTTGTTCAATAAGATATTTAACAGTACTTGGGGACTACAGTGGGTCCCATTCCTCTGCTTTTTTATTTCTCTTGATTTCTCTTTCTCACCCCAGTGTAACAAGTTGCTACAGGTTTTTCCAAAATACCAAAGCAGTATTTTGGAAATGAGTTATTTTGCATTACGGAAAGTGTCCGATCACATTATAATGGGTCAGATTTGCATTTAACTGGGAGATGGCCACATCGGGTCTACTGCAGGGATTTTGCAAATTCGGCATAGTCGATGTATCCATCATTGTTCTTGTCATCGTCTCTCAAAACACCATCTATTAAGTTGATCAGTTCATCTTCATTCATTGGTGCCTGCTCACTTCCCTCCTACAAGGTACAAATCACACCATGATGAGCTGCATCTTTTACTCAAAGTGCCCGGTTAATGTCCAAAATAAAATGTCCATAGACTCCTTCAAATGTAGTACTTCTACTTCTTGGAAATCCACAAGCCACGTGTTAGATCCAGAGTCAATTCATAACAACCCAATTAAAAATTGATATTTGGCAGTTAAAAGGACAATGCAATCAAAGTAGCCCCTTGCTGATTTGTTTTAAAAAATACTTTTCATTCTTTCTTCATTACCAAAGTCATACATGTTCATTGTAGAAAGCTGGGTCTGGCTTACAGAGAACTCTAAGTTTCACAGATTCCAGGACCCACAAATCTATCCTAAAGAAAAGCTCACAGCCCAGGCCCTCCCACAGGTCAGCTCTGCTAAAGTGGTGAGAGCCCACACTAGACATCTCGGGGTCAGAACAAGAGGAGGAAGGCACTGCTGACCAGTAGACCCCATTGCAGTCTCTGTGGTGAAGGCGCTTCTGCTCCAGGAGCAGGTGTGGCAGGGTTCACGTTGCCAAGGGCTGAGCTACTGCTGCTCATATCTGTGGCCAATTCGTCCTCTGTCACCTCTCCCATGTCCCGACCCTTTCCTCTCCTGCCCACCACCATCCTCACCTCCCAATTCCTCTCTCAAAGCCAGTCTTTGCTAGCATCCATCAGTCTGCCTCCCACAGCAAACACTGCATTAGCCTCCTGTGCAGAGCCGCTGGTGCTCCCCGCTACCTTCAGAGCAAGCACAGCCCCACTCGGCTGGCAGCCGGTGTGAGCACACGCCCCCCACCACCCCCAACTGTGCCTCTCCTCCTCTCTTGAGATTACGGTGTGGTCAAGTGGAACAGACATTAGATCTGGAGGCATAAGATCTGAGTTTCAGTTTCCTCACCTCTCAAATTAGAGATAACAAGGACATGACCACCATACTGTATCATCCAAACCCTTATCATCAAAATCCCTCGATCCTTTGGCCCAACCAGGCCATTCTTCCCAAATGATATAACTTCTCCCCAGTTCTGCCTTTTGAATGTGGTCTGCCTTTCAGCTAGTTCTCAGACCCTGGCACATGGTGGAAATGCCAGTGGCACTTGCTAAAGATCCAAGGCAGGCTCTGGGGCTTCTGCCTCAGCTGGTCACCCTTTGTGAGAAGGCCCTATGAACAGGAAAAAAGGCAGAGCAGAAGGTGAGCAGAAAAAGGAGAAGCAGTAATAGTGTTGCACAAGGACAGGGGAAGCCATCAAGAGCAGGGACTGAGTCACCAGAGGGAGGCCCCTCCAAGATGCTGCCCCCGGGCCACTGCCCGACCTACCTCCTTATGAACATGAGTGATGGCTGTGGAGAGTTCTAGGCCGTCAAGCAGATTATTGCCATCATAATCATGCATTTTGAAATAATGGAGCTGCAGCTCTTGTGGGGACATCTCCGCCTCTGGTTTGTTGATGACACCTTCGAGATGCTCCATGATATGCCTAAAGACCAACAGTGAAGCTCAGACCACCTGGCAGCGGTGCTGGGCTGGGATCCTGCTGAAATCTTAAGGACTCTGAAAAGTTCAAGATCTTCAAGTATGTCCATCACAGAAAAACTAACAGAAACAGTGGCAGACCACTCTCCAAGAAGATAGATGTAGGCAAGGCCATGAAAAGAGTAGGGGGAAAAAAAATCAAACAGTTCATCTGTTATGCTGGCAAGATTATGGGTGCTTTTTCCTTTTTATTATTAAAATATGGTCATAACATTTGGGGGTGTGTGTGCATGTTCAGTCATATCTGACTCTTTGCGACCCCTTGGACTGTAGCCCGTCAGGCTCCTCTGTCCATGGAACTTTCTGGGAAAGAATATTAAAGTGGGTTGCCATTTCCTACTCCAGGGGATCCTCCGGACCTTGGGACTGAACCCATGTCTCTCGGGTCTTCTGCAATGGCAGGCAGGTTCTTTACCTAACATTGTTGGGGGAGCTATTAATGGGTTTTTTTCTTAAAGCAATTTAAGGATAATAGAGCAGGAATTGTAGGCAAGAACGTGTGAGGCTAACTGGCCCAGGGTAAAAGTTCCAACAAATGATGCAATGTTTGAACATGCCAAGAAAAAAGAAAAAGATCTTGTCATAAGCAAGAAACCTGAGCTCTGGTTTGGACTCTGCCACTGCTGCTGGTGTCTGTGTCTGTCTGCCTGTCTGTGCTGAAAGAGAGAGACAGAATGAACTCAGGAAAGCCATTCATTCTTTTGGGGTCTCATCTGTGATGTGATGGCAAAACAAGAACACCTGGACTTACAGGTGGCTACAAGGAATAAACACCATGCTTGGAAAAATGTCAAGGGGTTGGACAAATAATAGAAGGCAAATGGGACGGCGTGTGCCTTTGTAGCTGGCTGCAGCTCCAGACGGGGAGGCCCCTGGACCACAGCCCTGGCTGAATACGTACTCTTGGTCATGCACTGTGTTCTTATCCAGGCCCATGCTGCCGTGATGGGAGGAGCTGGCCCCGGGCTGCTCGGCCCTGGCACCCAGGGCACAAAAGGCCCAGAGCAAGCCACACAGGAAGGGGATTCTGAGCAGTCGCAGAGATCTCATGGTCACCGGTACCTGGGAGGTGGGGAACAAGAAGGTGAAGACGAGAACAGCAGAACTGAGGTTCTTTCAAGACTTGACATAGCACACTCCTGGGAACTGGGTGAAGGAGCAGACCTGGGGAAGAGAACTGGCCAGCTCCGCCACCAGACTGCAGGATGACCTCGGGCTCTCCAGGTCCCCATCACTCAAATGGGCTGGTGGGTCCATGACCTTTCCCGAAGCCCTTTCAGAATGCCAAGCAGCTCAATGAGAGCTTACCGGGATCTGGAGAGCACTCCTGCCTACGAGCAGCTTACAGTATGGTGAGAGAAATACTTCCTGCCGAGAGCACTAATCAAGGCAGAAACTGAGGTGTACTAAAGAAAGAGGAAACCCTCTGAGAGTTCAGAGGATGAAGTGTCCTTTGGGCTAGAGAAAGCCAGAGGGTAACAGACAAGGGGACTCTTCAGCAGGTCCAGACAGAGGGGTGTGCAGTGCATGTGGAGGAACGGAAGGACGAATGGAAGGTGTGAGCAGAAGGGTAGGTGCAGACAAGTGGGAGAGAAACTCCAGGTGGGTGAGTCAGACTGGAGCTTAGAGGGTATGAAGTGGATGGAACAGTGGGCAACAGGCGGCAGAGGCTGACCAGGCCATGCTGGAGGCAGCTCTGCATGCTAGGCCAAAGAGGCTGACATTGCCTGGGGATGAATGGGAGCCACTGAGGGAGATGAGAGCAGACGTGGTTTCAGAATGGCTCATCTGGCAGTGCAATGGGAAGGTATTAGGCAGACAGAGACCAGAGTCAGGGGTTGGGGGAAACAATGGGTGGGTGAGATCAAGGCCCACGGCAGTGGACATTATCCCCTGCCTGCCTCGTCCACCTCCCAGGGCTGTGAGGGAGGCAAGCAATCGAGCCACGAGACAGAGCATCAGGGAGGAGAGCTCCACAGGGATTAGGCTCCATCTAGTACTTCCGGGGTTTGGCTGGACTTGGAGTCTAGTCAGCAAGGAGAAACAGCTGGCTACACAGCAAGCTCCCCGAGGGCAGGAGTGCCTTGTTCCCACCTGTACTCCACCAAGGCTCAGGCAGCCTTACCTGCTATTAAACTCAAAGTCCTGATCCTTCCAGGGCTTACAGACTGACCTCTATAAAAAAAGAACTTGAAGGACAGACAGGTGACCTCTCCTCAGAGGTGTTCTGGCCCTTCTCAGCTACCCCAAGAGGCTCTGGAAGGCGGGACCCTAGGAATACGCCATCGCCACAATGTTGAGGAAAATTTCCCAGACCCACTTTGCTGGATATCAGCAGTATACCCTCCCTTAAGGAGACAATGGTCTCTGGGATATATAACTTCTAGGTCTAAAAAGAAGCATCAAGTCTCATGACTGAATAGGGACATCAAAATGCAATTGTCATATTTCATAACAGAAAAAGACATTCAATATACACCAAGTGAAAAAGAGTAAGCTACAAAAGTCTGTAAAGAATCATTCATTTTGGGGAAATTCCCTGGTGGTCCAGTGGTTAAGACTCCGTGCTTTCACTGCTGTGGCTCTGAGTTCAGTCCCTGGTTGGGGAACTAAGATCCCACAAGCTGCGTGGTGCAGCCAAAAAAAAAAATCTTTTGTAAAAAACAAAACAATGTATGTATATTTCTCATACACAGAACAAAGACTAAAAACTATTAAGAAAGATTACTTTCTGAATTATGAGATTAGGCATGACTTTTATTTTTCTTCTCTTTACTTTTCCATTGCTTCTAAAATTTCTACTATAAGCATGTTTTTTCTTTACAAATATATATTTAATGCAATTCATCCCATAATTTTGTTCCAGTTCTATATGGATGGAATGAAAAGGGGGATTCTGGTTGAGTCTCATCTCTAGAAAATAATTCAGGAACAGCCAGAAACTACATCCCAATTTTACCAAATAGAAGTGTCCAGACACTGATGAGGCCACTGCCCTTCTACCTGGTACCTTAAAACAAGGTCTCAGGCTACTCTCTGCAAAGACTGCCCCAACCAGAGAAGAACAGCTTGTTCTGACCACACACTGCAGAGTTCTGGGACAGGAGGGACCAGAGGGGCAAGCCTTTAAGATTCATAATGCATTAGATGTCTCTTTCTCCAGCAAGCCTTATTCAACTCCAAGTCTGGCTTAGATGGTCTTCCCATATGCTCCTAAGTGGTTCCCTTCAGAAGGGTCCTGTCTGTTGCTGACAACAGGTGTGCATGTGCCTGTGAACACGTCTGATGACCTCTCGGTACCCTCTGTTGGACTGGGCTCTGTGAGGCTGGGGACTGGATTCACATTCACAGCACTGGGCACAGTTCCTGCACAGAGGCTGGAGGTTCTCAGCCTTCATGCCATGGTCCTTGGGAGTTGGGGGGTTATCACCCTCACCCATACACTGCCAGGTTCTGATGTCAATGTAACTGAGGATGAAACTTGGTTTTGGGGCTATCTATCAAATAGTAGAGCTTAGTGATCAACAGACCCGTGGCACCATTTCTGAGAACCATGTGGTTGGATACTTAGTATATCAGGTAGGGGTGGGGTGAGGGGGAGAGGTTCTATTGGAATAACACCAAAAACCAAACAAGTGCTTGGTAATATAGTAACTTTGAGTCCAAATTATCCTCTCTTCAAAGGAGACGGGATCAAGGCCAAGAACCATCCATTTGGGGCTCACCCCATTTTGGTTTGCTGTGCCAGGTTTCTAACCTTGAGACCACAACAAAAGCCAAATCTGCAAACACAGAAGAGAAACTCCCCCTAGCAAGTGCTACAAGAACAACAGAGAATCTGATTGCCACCTGACAAACCATACTGCTCACTGCTGCTGCTGCTGCTGAGTCGCTTCAGTCGTGTCCAACTCTGTGCAACCCCATAGACGGCAGCCCACCAGGCTCCCCCATCCCTGGGATTCTCCAGGCAAGAACACTGGAGTGGGTTGCCATTTCCTTCTCCAATGCATGAAAGTGTAAAGTGAAAGGGAAGCTGCTCAGTAAGTGTCCAACTCTCAGCGATCCCACAGACTGCAGCCCACCAGGCTCCTCTGTCCATGGGATTTTCCAGGCAAGAGTACTGGAGTGGGGTGCCACTGCCTTCTCCAATACTGCTCACACTGAAAAGGAAATATTAGCAACCTCTTCCGCCAAAAGAACACGTTGCATCATCCACACTCCAACTGTTTAGCTCAAGGCCATAAGCAAAGAGCTTGGAAGATAAGCCCCAGGAGTTCCTGGGTTCACTGGCCTTTCAGAAAGTATAAAGGCTAGGCTAGAGAAAAATCCAGAGGAGGAGAGATTTTTGAATTTGAGACATCCTTCACAGGAGTTCTGGGGAGAAGCGCCAGACCATTGATGGCAGCCGGCTCCCACAGGGCCTTGACTGTAACAGGGCTTTCCTCCTGGCTCCAGCAGCCTCTTCCAGTCCTAGGGCATTTGTTCCCGTTTGTTCCACCTGTCCATTCGCCCTCTTCCGTCCAGGCCCAATTCAAATGTCATCTCTGTGTTCTCTCAGCCAAAGCCAACTGACCTCAGTCTGCGGTCTCTCCCACTCACTTGGCCTTAACATATGGTCACCTACTGTTCTTTTATTTTTCACTTTCCCTCACTCTGTGAAGATGGGGAAGCTATTTTCTCTGTCTCTCCTTTACTCCTTTAGTGAATTTATAACAAAATACTGAGCTCACCTGGAACAGCATGCCTTCACTCTGTATCAGGGCCCTGAGCCCTGGAACCCAGGTGTGTTGTTCCCTATCACAGAGGATCTGACCTAAGCTAGAAAAATAACTTCCCTCGGGAGTCCTCCCAGCAGTGGTTTGGCCTGGCCCACTCTCATTGTGTCCTTAGTCTTATCAGCACCAAAAAGTTTGGAGTCAGCCTTCCTCCCATGAGTTGTAGGCAACTTTTCTCTCATGCTACCACCCTCAGTTAAGAATCAAACTCAAAGTAGCCACACATCCTGTACCCAGAGTCGATGTCAAAGAAAAACTCTGACTGGTATCCCCATTTAAAACTGCCATGGTTCTGGACTGAAAGTAAGGAAAGAACCAAGTTCCTAGACAAAGAAACCTCTACATGGGCTGGGGGTTGAGAACTGGTTCTGGAGAAGCAGGCAGTTAATAACTTGATCTATTTGTTCATTTGGGAGGGAGCTGCCATGCTTCATTTATAACATTTAAGTAACTGTTCCCTGGGTTTCCCTGGTGGCTCAGCAGTAAAGAATCTGCCTGCAATGCAGGAGACATGGGGTTCAATCCCTGTTGGGAAGATCCCCCAGAGAAGGAAATGGCAACCCACTCCAGTATTCTTGCCTGGGAAATCCCATGGACAGAGAAGCCTGGCAGGCTACAGTTCATGGGATTGCGAAAGAGCTGGATGTGACTAAGCTACAACAACTTCACTAAACAGCTTGGTGCTGCACAAGGTTCTGAGGACAGGTATGTCTGAGTATAGGATAATCTGTGTGACAAGAACCAGACAGGCTCCTGTCACACAGATTACAGCCCAGTGGAAAAGACCAGTAAATGGGATAACTGTAGGGTATGGCAATAGCCCCAACCCCTACCTGGGTTAATATATGAAGCACTTCAGGTAGAGCGAACATACTGTAACAAACACCTAAGCCTAGAAGGAACTTGGTTCAATCTAGGAACTAAAAAGGGTTCAATATAAAAGAAGACAGGTCACCAAGGGCACTGAAAGCGATGGTCAAGAGCTTGTAAGTGCAATGGGGATCCACAGAAAGAAGACCAGGGGATGGGGGGAGGGGTCTGGTGACCGTGATCAGATTTCGGTTTTAAGGCCATCTCTCTGGCTTTCCAATATATAACAAAGCACAGAGGATGGAGAAGGGGCACAGGAGAGAGATAATGGTGGCCTGAACTTGCTAGAGCAGAGGACCTGGGCATGGAGAAGTCGGCGTATTCAAGAGAGATTTGTGATGGGTTCGATGTGGATGGGTAAAGCGTGCAGGATGTGAGAATGACGTGCAGGTCTCTGCTTGGGCATCTGGATGGATGGCGCTGCCATGCCCACACAGGGGAAGCAAGAGAGGAACACAGGCTTCCCCGCCTCCCTGTTCCCCTGGCACAGCCTGGCCAAGCTCGGCCCCCGTCAGTGTTTACTGTCTCTCCCAGAGAGAGACGGGGTACCAGGGGCAGACGGACAGCAAGGACTCAGGCCCGCGCGCAGGTCCACCGCAGGTCCTCCAAGAGCGCGGAGATCGACCCCGGCCGGCCCGTCAGGTTTTAAAGCCCCTACGGCATATGCCCCGGGAGGGAGGCTCTGCTCCTAGTCGGCTAGTTTCCCGCTGCGGCTCGGGGTCCGAGGCCCCCACCCAGGCCGCTCTTGCCTTCCAACCCTAGCCAGAAGCCCCGAGACGCCCCGAAGGAACGCCAGGATCCCGCCCCGCTGCAGACTCCTGAATGCCGCCCCACGGAACTCCTCCTCCAAGGTCGGGTCACAGGGATCACAGGCCGCAGCCGGATCGCGGGAGGCCCCCGGTTCACTCACCCTCGCTGCCACCAGCTGCCACCAGTTTTTCCCCAGACGCGAAGCCCTCCAGCATGAGCCTCGCCAGCTCCCGTCTTCAGTACGTTTTTCCTCCGCTCCGCCCCAGCCCTGGCCCGCTGTGCGCACGCGCAACCCTTTCTGCCCGCCCATTGGCGCCGCGGGCCCCGCCTCTGACCAGTGCGGATCCAGGCCTCTGGGGTGATTCCACGTGTAACGGCCTCAGGCCCAGTAAGAGCTGGGCGGAGGCATTTCTTAAGTCTACCTTCCATAGGGCGACACTCGGTTGGATCCTGGGTTGGACCACCTGAACCCCCAAGTCCATAGGGGCTAGGCAAGCCCGGAAGCCCCCAGGAATGTGGTAGGATGAGGACGCTGGATGGCGGATGCAACTGGCCCCCAAACTAGCTTTCAGCTCCACCACCAGCTCCACCTCTACAGGTTCCTGGGTTTCTCTGACTGCAAGTTAGGAAAAAATACAATAGCGTGAAGAAAAATATTGTTGCCTGCCATTCCAGTTCTGTCAGGATCAAGCCATTAGCCCCTGCAGTTGCTCACCAACCGTGGGCCCTGGGACCAATTTTAGGACGGAGAAAGACTGAGCGACTTCACTTTCACGCATTGGAGGAGGAAATGGCAACCCACTCCAGTGTTCTTGCCTGAAGAATCCCAGGCACGGGGGAGCCTGATGGGCTGCCGTCTATGGAGTCGCACAGAGTCGGACACGACTGAAGCGACTTAGCAGCAACAATGTACTTCAGGTAACTTAGATAGGTTAAGATGCATCTCTAAGGAAAAAATTCAGATAACCCTAGGAAATACAGAACTGCTGTGGGCTCAGCCAGGGATTGAAGATGATGCAGGGACCTGGTTGAGAGAATCATGTTGGGAGTCTGGAAACTGGGAGAATCAAGCACCCAGGCTTCCTATCTTTTTATGGGTTGGCAGAATGAAGAAACAAACATGGATGGTGAAAATATTGTCTAGGATCAAGTACCACCTTCTAGTTTTAATAGCTCAGAAAATTATTTCCTCCCTTCTCTGACCATTGTGGCAGGAGAGCAGGGTCTTAGTTGCTCAGTCATGTCCATCTCTGTGACCCCATGGACTGTAGCCAGCCAGGCTCCTCTGCCCATGCAATTGTCCAGACAAGAATACTGGAGTAGATTGCCATTCCTTTCTCCAGGGAGTCTTCCTGACCCAGAGATTGAACCCAGGTTTCCCACTTTAGAGGATAGAGGACACCCTATTAATCCCAGACTCCTCCTCCTTTCCTTACTCTGAAGTTTGAGTTAGTTTGATCTAGTTCATTTTTCAGCTCTCCCTCTGCCGTCCATCCATTCTTCCATCTGGTGGTTTATTAATTCATTCAGTAACACTTCTTGAGTACCTCCTAGGTACTAGGCTCTGTGCTAGGAGTTAACCTGAGAAATGAGTACAAACAAGAAATGGTCTCCTTCAACAAGTTCCGTGTCTGATAGATGGATAAAGCATTTCTCATTCTATTTACCCAACACTTCCACTTTTTCTGTGGATCTTATCCTGTGTCATCTCTCCCTTGAATCACCGATTGCTCCCCATCTAGTAGATCATCCCCAGGATCATTTCATCTTGCTGTGGTTTCTTCTCCACTGCATTACTGAAACTGCAGTCTCCATGCAAATTCAGTGGTGCCTTCTCCTTTGTTTCACTCTCCCTCTCAGTACTCTTTCTCACAGTCAGCCGTTCCTGGAACATCTTCTCTTGTTTTTTGATGCCATGCACTCTTGGTCCTCCTCTACCTCACAGGCTGTTCTTTCTTGGGTTCTTTTCACTGACTTCTCACCTACTTCTCAACCTATAAATATCGGGGTGCTTAGGGTTCTATCCTTAGTCTCCTTCTTTGTTGACCTATCCATTCTGCTTATGTGATTTCATCTAATCATGTGTTCTTAGGTGCCGTTTACAAGCAGATGACTCCAAAAAAAGATTTCTAATGGTGACCTCAGCCTGTAAGTCCTGACTCCTCAAAATAACTGCTTACTTGCCATCTCCACAGGAGTGTCTAACTAGGATCCCAAACTTAACTTGGCCCACTGAAATATTTTCACCCCCAAACATATACCTCTCTGTTTTTCCCAGTTTAGCAAATGTCACTGCCATCCATTTAGTTATTCAAGCCAGATTCTAGGAGCTACATTCCCCCCACCCCACCCCCAGCTTCACTGAGGTATAACTAACAGCCAGGAAACCATCATCCACTACTTAAACTACTGTGAGAATGTCCTTATTGACCTCCCTTGCCCCATTTTAGTCCATGAGACATTTGTTTAAGCCATTTATAGAGTGTTCTAGAACTTGTAGCTGAACCCATTCCTAATAGGCAAATAACTTGTTACTAGAAGTAGGACACAAAAACCAAATACTAAAATGTGGGATTGGCTAACTGAATGTTAAGGCAGCCAGTGGTGAAGACTCTATTCCATATTGGAAAGTTGGTGACCAACATGTTAAGTAGTAAAGAGTTGAACTGCTCTCACTTGCTAGACCTTGGAAAAAACCCACACGCTAACCGAAGTTGTATTATTGGAGAAATCTCAGGAACAATACAGAACACTTGAGAGTGTTGCCTTTTTTTCTTCCTTTTTAAAGTAGCTTTCAGCAAAGTCCTTCAAGAGAGTGGCAAATCCAGATTAGAACGGATTTGAAAGCAGAGGTTAAAGAAAATAAGGCCTTGGTGAGAAAGGAGGACTTGATGAGGTGCAGCTCACAACCTAAACTAGCTGAGTCTCACAATTTGGAGCCTTGCTGGGTTGAAATAAACAATTTTCTTTGAATATCCAAGTTGAAGTCAGAACACATGGAAACAGGGAAGAGGCAACTTTATCAGGAGATAAGATAGAGGCCCAAGGGCGCAAAGATGGACCACAGGTGGGGACCACAGGTGGCTTCTCTACCTGCTTTGTTTTGAATTACCTTGACCAGAAGCCTACCAAATGATGGAGGGAGTCATGTATCCCTAAAATCTCAAGGCTGGTCACGGTGGTCGTCCCTGTTAACGAGGGGCTGCCAGATTCCCTACAAGAACCTGATACATGGTCACGGAAGACACCCCTTGTTTCTGTCCAGCAGGACTGGACTGGATGTGGCTTACTGACTGGGGTCTACCCTTATGTTTTTTATTCTCTTTTTTTTTTGAAAAGAAAGGAGTTTTATTATTTCTTCACATTGTGCATTGACTGTGTTTCCCTGTATTTTGATTTGGTTTTCTTCTTTAGAGCTTATTGATACACGGTTGTTCAGAAAAAAACACACTCCTGTTTTCCTTTACTTCTGACAGCAGACGTGTGGGGTGTTCTCCCCACACTAAGCAATTCTGTGATACCAGCTGAGTGTTCTACAATGCAATTCAATCGTGACACTAACTGAAGTTAGTACAGTCCCTACAGGTAAAGGACTCAGCTGCATAAGACTGCTGCCCACTTCCAATTCCAAGCTCAGTAAGTAGGTCCCCAGATTAACCATGACTTCTGTTGGACTCGGCTACAAATTGAAGGTTCCCATGACTCCCTCTTGAGATTTGATCACTTGCTAGAACAGCTCACAGAACTCAGGGGAACATTTACTTGCATTTCCCAGTTTATTTTATAGTACAGGTTATCATAAAGGGTACAGATGAACAGCTGCTGCTGCTGCTAAGTCACTTCAGTCGTGTCCGACTCTGTGTGACCCCATAGACGGTAGCCCACCAGGCTCCCCCGTCCCTGGGATTCTCCAGGCAAGAACACTGGAGTGGGTTGCCATTTCCTTCTCCAATGCATGAAAGTGAGAAGTGAAAGTGAAGTCGCTCAGTCGTGTCCGACTCAGCGACCCCATGGACTGCAGCCCACCAGGCTCCTCCGTCCATGGGATTTTCCAGGCAAGAGTACTGGAGTGGGGTGCCATTGCCTTCTCCGGATGAACAGCTAGATGAAGAAATATATAGAGTGAGGTCTGGAAAGGCACGAAGCACAGAAGCCCCTGTCTCTTTGGAGTTGCGGTACCTCGCCCTGCAGACATGTGGATATACTCACCAACCCAGAAGCTGTTCAAACCCTGTACCACTGAGATTTTTATGAAGGCTTCCCCCTACAGGCAATGATTAACTCAATCTCCAGTCCTTTCCCTTTCTTGGAGGCTATCGGGTGGAGCTAAAAGCTCCACCTGTCTAATCATGGCTTGGTCTTTTGGTGACCAGATCCATCCTGAAGCCATCCAGGGGCCCACCAAGGGTCACCACATTAGAACAAAGGACACTTCAATCACCAAGGAAATTCCAAGGGATTTAAAAATCATCACGAACCAGAGTGAGAGGCCAAATATTAGAACAAAGATGCTCCTAATGCTCCTGTCACTTATGAAATTACAATGGAATTACAACTCTGTGCCAGGAACCAAGGCATATATATATGTGGGTGTGTGTTTTTCTATTATTTCACAATAGTACACACAAAAGTACACATACAGAAAAGCATACAGCTCAATAAGCTTTCAGGAATTGAATGCCCCCATATAACCAGCACCCAGATCAAGAAGCAGAACATTACCCTCATTCTAGAAGACCTGCCTGTGCTCCCTTCCAAGCACCACCCTCTCCCTGAAAGGCAACCGCTATCCTGACTTTTGCTAACACCACAGAGCAGCTTTGACTTGTTTTTGTTTTTTCTGTAAATGGAACCACACAGTACATCCTCTTTTTGTCTAGAGCTTCTTTTACACTGCATTGTTTTGAGATTTATACATTAGTGTGTACATCTGGAACATTCATTCTCATTTCTGTGTTGCTGCTCCCTTTTCCCGTCTACCATCAGTGGACATCTGGGTGATTTCCAGTTTCAGGTGGTTATAAATTATGCTGCTTCAAACTTTGCAGAACACGTTTTCTTGCACACCTGCTCACGTCTGTGTCAGGTATTCACCCGGCTCAGAGTGATGCAGGTGTTCAGTTGTACACGCCAAAAGTCTTTCAAAGTGGCTGTGTCAATCTAGACCAGCAAGAGCACATGGTGTTCTATTGGTCCCTGTTCTCTCCAACACTTGGAACTCCCATCTTTCTCGTTTTAGCAGACAATGAACTTGTCTTGGCTTAAATCATCCAACCATGAGAAGCCACACCTGAACCTCAAAGAGGTCCTACAGAGTACACAGAGAACCTGGACTCTATGTGGTAGGCAGGAGCTGGCTGAGACTCCTGCCTAGGATTACCTCCTGTATGGAGTGAGTGCCCCACCCTCCACCCCCCAGGTTAAATATGTATGTGGGAAAGAAGGGGTGAGCGTAGGTTTTAAGTAACCCAAGAGATACATCAGGCCAATACTGGTTAGTTAGGGTGGGTGGTAGCCCAGTTTCTATTTTCAACACCCTTCTCTCTTGTCTGTCTATACAATAGAGGCTAAAATACATTAAACACTCACTTCCCCATCTTTTTTTGCAATTAGATGACCAGGGAACACAGTTCTGGGCAATGAAACATAAGGGGAACTTGGGAAATCTTTTGCTTTTCTAATAAAAAAGACAAGTGCAGACCTCTCCCCTTCCTCCAGTTGTGAATGGGGATGTACAGCCTCAACCATGGAGGGAAGTGGGAAAGGATTTAGAAAGACTGCCCCAGTGCTGTGGGGCCACTGAACCAACACCAGCAGCTGCTTACTTCCAGATATCCTCTTAAGAGCAGAGGACTCCTATTTGTTTAAGCCGCTCTAAGACAGTTATTTGCAGTCCAAAGAATTCCCAAGTGACACAGAGGCCAAGCAAGATGTGGACTCAGATGGGAACTGGATTTGTCTATGTGAGGTCACTGCGGGCTCAGAGACCAGTTTACATGGAATTCTGGACAGCAGCCAATGTACAGCGGGTCTTGAGTGCCTGGCAGGTAAGACTGCGTATAGCAAGTGTGGGCAAGCCTTTCAAGTTTGCCTGTGAGGGAAAGGAGAGTAACTGGAGGAGGACACAGAATCCAGAAGGGTTGTCTTTAAGGTGGAGGTCCTTGTGCATGTCGAAATCATTTTGAGAAGGAGCCCAGCAAAGATGATATTGAAAAGAGCAGAGTGGAAAAAACTGAAAGAATAAGGTTATTGAGGAGGGAGGAGAGAATGGATATAAAGCTCAGATGAGTGTTAGCCTGAAATTTGGGCATGCTGAACTGCTTTTGTTGTGTCCAGCTCTTTGCGACCTCATGGACTGCAGCCCACCAGGCTCCTCTGTCCATGAGATTCTCCAGGCAAGAATACTGGAATGAGTTGCCATTTCCTCCTCCAGGGCATCTTCCTTACCCGGGGATTGAACCTGCATGCATTGCAGGCAGATTCTTGACTGCTTGAGCCACCAGGGAAGCCCACTAGTTCTGGGAGTGCTGTGACTGGGGGAAGGGCAGGCAGCTGGGTCAAAGTTTGAAATCATCATTGTGAAACTGGGACAGCAAGCTGCCTAGAAGAGATAGAAGACTTTCCTGCCTGACTTGAAAGCTCAGTTGGAGTTAGGGATCATTCATTTAGAATGGTAGTCTGCATAATTATTTAACTCTATACAGTGGTTAATGTACACTTTGTGAATTTTAATAAAAAAATTTTTTTTGCATTTAAGTTACACATGGATGTAGCTAGAAAAAAAATTAGAACAGAAAGTTGTCTGATAAAAAGCCAAGTTCCTCTCTCTCAATCACGTCTTCCCATCTTGCATGCTGCTGTTTATGACCACACCAGGGTTGAGTGGGGGGCTGGACTGGAGAAGAGTAAGCAGGATAAGGAAGTTCTTACTTAACTGGCACAGTAAGTCAGCTCTTCCTTCCTCCCTCCATCTGATTGATGTTTAATGCTGAGTGCTTTCTTGTGGTTCCCCTGCTGGACCCTTCACTGAAGGTCCCCCGACAAGAGGACAGCAGTCTGTTTTGGAAGACTTGGGTTGCTCTGGGGGCAGATTGTAAAGAATCTGCCTACAATGCAGGAGACCTGGATTCAATCCCTGGAGAAAGGAATGGCGGGCTACCCACTCCAGTATTCTTGCCGGGAGCATTCCATGGACAAAGGAGCCTGGCGGGTTACAGTCCATAGGGTCACAGAGTCGGACTTGAATGAATGACTAAGATTTTCACTTGCACATTTTTTCTGGTCCTCTCTCAAAATCTTGTTTTCCCTGGTAGTCCAACAGGCACTATTTTGGGCAGAATCCCTTTAAAAATTATCCCAATCTAGTTCAAGAGCTCATGACTTGGGTTGGTTTGAGAGGAGACCAGGGTAGAGTCCCCACTTTCCCTTGGGTATTTTCCAGGAGACAACAATCCCCAGGGGGCCCAGTATGAAACCTGAACAATGGAGAAGCCATACTGAGAGTGATGTCTAGAAAGATGGCCCTGAGAGCATCCTCAGGCCCTCAGTCCCTTGAGCCCCAGCATGGTTCAGCCGAGGCAGGCAAGAATTCCAAAGTCCTCCAAGAAGCCTAGTGTGAGAGCAAAGCACACTAAATGAGACCTGGTCACTTGTTGTTGTTCAGTTGCTCAGTCATGTCTGACTCTCTGTGAGCCCATTGACTGCAGCATGCCAGGCTTCCCTGTCCTTCACCAACTCCTGGAGCTTGCTCAAACTCATGTTCATCAGGTCGGTGATGCCATCCAACCATCTCATCCTCTGTCATCCCCTTCTTCTACTGCCTTCAGTCTTTCCCAGCATCAGGGTCTTTTCTAATGAGTTGGCTCTTTGCATCAGGTGGCTAAAGTATTGGAGCTTCAGCTTCAGCATCAGTCCTTCCAATGAATATTCAGGACTGATTTCCTTTAGGATTGACTCGTTTGATCTCCTTGCAGTCCAAGGGACTCTCAAGAGTCTTCTCCAACACCACAGCTCAAAACTATCAATTCTTTGGTGCTTAGCCTTTCTCACATCCATATATGACTACTGGAAAAACCATAGCTTTGACTAGATGGACCTTTGTTGGTAAAGTAATCTCTGCTTTTTAATATGCTTTCTAGGTTTATCATAGCTCTTCTTCCAAGGAGCAAGCATCTTTTAATTTCATGGCTGCAGTCACCATCTGTAGTGATTTTGGAGACCAAGAAAATAAAGTCTGTCACTGTTTCAATTGTTTCCCCATGTATTGGCCATGAAGTAATGGGACTGGATGCCATGATCTTAGTTTTATGAATGTTGAGTTTTAAGTCAGCTTTTTCACTCTCCTCTTTCACCTTCATCAAGAGGCTCTTTAGTTCCTCTTCACTTTCTGCCATAAGGATGGTGTCATCTGCATATCTGAGGTTATTGATATTTCTCCCAGCAGTCTAGACTCCAGCTTGTGCTTCTTCCAGCTCAGCATTTCTCATAATGTACTCTGCGTATAAGTTAAATAAGCAGGGTGACAATATACAGCCTTGATGTACTCCTTTTCCTATTTGGAACCAGTCTGTTGTTCTATGTCCAGTTCTGTTGCTTCCTGACCTGAGTACAGGTTTCTCAAGGGTTAAATTCTCAAGGGAATTCTTTTTTTTTTCTTTAACCAAATAAAGAGGTTGTAACAGGACATTCTCTATTTCCTTGTGCATTTCTGCAGTTTCATTTCTGGTACATTCTTTCGCCACAGGTATAGCCCTTTCAGAGTTCTAACTTTACATGAAAGCACCAGGTGTACCTCTTTATTCTTGTTAACCCAAGGTCTTTCTACCATTGTTCTGCATCCATTAAAACTCAAAGTCCAGTAAACCCCCAGGGAAGCCTCTGCCTCAGCTCATCCAACATTCCTGCATCCTCCCCGCCCCCCCCACCCCTCACCCTGCCCCGCCAATTTAACTCCCTCTTAACCTTGGGACCATCAAGAATGTTCCCTACTTTCTTGTGAGTTTAGCTATCCAATTAACAGAAAGCTTAATTTATTTTACAAGCATCTTAACATGTTTTGGAAGAAACAAAACTGAATACATTTATGGAACATACATTCATGAAGAAAAATATATTCTAGAATAATTGAATACAAATGTTTTAAATTAGAATATGTGACAATAATATCTTGAAGATTATCTTGAATAACAAATATTCCTTGTGGTATTCATAAAAAAATCTTAATATTCATTGGATATTTTCAAGAGTGCTCTTAAGTTTTGGATAAATCACACACTAACAAATTGGGAGTAGCTTGGACATTGAACTAACTGATCCTTCCATGAACTGACCTTTAGGGATCTGGGCTGCTTCCATTTAGCTTTCAGTACTTTTTTTAAAGTACAGGTTAGTTCAGTACACTACATTCTTTTTTTTTTTCTTTTTTGGTAAAATGTTGACACATGTCTGCTCAGAATAAATTAACTTGACTATATCAACTGATTTACTTGGTGGATAAAGGTAATTCATAAACCAGTTCCTA
>SJYT01029174.1:297141-358679 GCA_006410635.1 Cephalophus harveyi | reverse complement strand
AGAAAAAAGAATAATGATGTTTTAATTCCAGTAAAAAAAAAAAAAAAGTACAACAAAGGATGTTAAGTTGGAAATTTTTATTGACATGCTAAGATATGATAGTTACTGATCATCAAAGTAAGTGTGAAAAGTGAATGTGAAAATGAAGTCACTCAGCTGTGTCCTACTCTTCGCAACCCCATGGGCTGTAGCCTACCAGGCTCCTCTGTCCATGGAATTTTCCTGGCAAGAATACTGGAGTAGGTTGCCATTACTTTCTCCAGGAGATCTTCCTGACCCAGGGATTGAACCCAGGTCTCCCGCATTGTAGGCAGACGCTTTACCATCTGAGCCACCAGGGAAGACGTTAGTAAGGTGTAGTGAGGTGAAGTCACTCAGTCGTGTCCGACTCTTTGCCACCCCGTGGACTGTAACCTACTAGGCTTCTCTGTCCATGGGATTCTCCAGGCATGAATACTGGAGTGGATTGCCATTTCCTTCTCCAGGGGATCTTCCCAACCCAGGGATCAAACCCAGGTCTCCCGCATTGGAGGTAGACGCTTTAACCTCTAAGCCACCAGGGAAGCCCATGAGTGGACCACAAAAATGCAGATCTTCAAAAGAAATATCAAAATCTGGTTACCTGTCTCTTGATCCCTCACTCAGAGAGAAGACAAGAAGAGTCAGAAGAAGGGAAGGTTTCAGGGGGGTGGTTTTGGGGGTAGGATTTCTTGGAAAATCTAAGGAGCCACCTGCTCCCTTGCCTCAAGTCTAGTGAGAGGTCTCAAGGGGACTGGCCACTGCGGGAGTCTGACATGGCCTCTGTCACAGGGCACATACTCTGCTCAGGTCCTGGCTGGCTCTGGAAAGTTAAGCAGCCTTGGCAAAAAGAAGTGGATCTGGGCACGAACTGCTCTACATTCTGAGTGCAGATCAGAGGAGACTAGAATCCTGGGGACTAGATGAGGAAGAGGCAGAGGCAAGGTCTACCCCGGTGAAGCCTGACCAAGAGGGTGACCTATAAGGAAAAAAGAGACTTAGCAGTTAGGGACCAGGAGGCAGATGCTAAGGCATAGGCTGTGGGAAGCAGAGGAACAGGAGGAGAGGGAGCTGGGTCTGAGAAACCTGTCCTGGGAGTCTCCCAGGACCCCATGAAAGCCCCTAGGAGTCAGGTTTAAACATTTGCCAGGGACCTATGGCAGACGGTGAAGAAAGCTGAGCACTGAAGAACTGATGCTTTTGAACTGTGGTGTTGGAGAAGCCTCTTGAGAGTCCCTTGGACTACAAGGAGGTCCAACCAGTCCATCCTAAAGGAGATCAGTCCTGGGTGTTCATTGGAAGGACTGATGCTGAAGCTGAAACTCCAACACTTTGGCCACCTCATGCAGAGAGTTGACTCATTGGAAAAGACTCTGATGCTGGGAGGGATTGGGGGCAGGAGGAGAAGGGGACGATAGAGGATGAGATGGCTGGATGGCATCACTGACTCGATGGACATGAGTTTGAGTAAACTCTGGGAGTTGGTGATGGACAAGGAGGTCTGGTGTACTGCAATTCATGGGGTTGCAAAGGGTCAGACACGACTGAGCAACTGAACTGAACTGAACTGAAGGACCTATGGATCCCCAGGTGTAGAACCTATGAAGCCCTTCTACCAGGAACTTTCCTATCCCTGTACCCTCTGTTTCCCACTTCAACCTTAAAGGTAAGAAGCAGCAGCAAGATAAGGAGGAAGAGAGTAAGAAAGAGAAGAAACTGAACACAAACCTCCCTGAGGCTGCAGACTTTGGGGAAGTAAGAGAGAAATCTTATCTTTGAATGAGGATTTAAATACTAAGTAATTAAGTCTTTATTTGTGACTCTTGGACTTTTAACTAAGGGTGCCCAGAAAAATTTACAAGCTTGACAGGATTTTTACACATGGCCAGGAAAAGACCATCCTAAACCCTCACAAAAGCCATGGAAGAGATGGACTTGGAGGCTCTTTTGCTAAGTGAATTAAGACAGAGAAAGACGAATACTATATGATATCACTTATAAGTGAAAGTACAAAATACAACAAACTAGTAAATCAAAGAAGCAGCAGACTTACAGATATAGAGAAGAAACTAGTGGTTACCAGTGGGGAGAGGGAAGGAGGGAGGAACAAGACAGAGGTAGGGGATTAAGAGGTATAAACTGCTATGTATTATGTATAATAAGCTACAAGGCTATATAGTGCAATATTTTATACATTATAATTTTATTTCCAATATTTTATAATAACCATGAAGGGAACATAACTTTAAAAAACTGTGAGTCACTATGTTTTATACCTGAAACATAAAATATTATATATCAACTATACCTCAAGTTTTAACAAGGCAATGGAAGACAAAAATAAAGTGGCTTTGATGACTACAACCCACAAGTTCTGTGTGTTCAGCATACTGGTTATAAAAGATTCTTTTCTTAGAAACCACTCTGCCTTGAGTTCCTAGATATACTGAAACAGTGCCATTCAGGTGTCAGCAAGAGCCCCTCATTCTTTGGAGGTCTGGGTAATTCCATAGCTTGGAAATATTTGAGCTTGGCCAATAATTTCTCTTCATTCCTAGAATTTACTCACCTGAGGTGCCTCTTATTTCCTTGTCTGTTTTGCCTTCTGCTCTTTCCTCTCATCAGCCTGGATGCAGAAATAGCATCTCTTAGCATTCCCTCTTAGAGAAGGAAATGGCACCCCACTCCAGTACTCTTGCCTGGAGAATCCTATGGATGGAGGAGCCTGGTGGGCTGCAGTCCATGGGGTCATTAAGAGTCGGACACGACTGAGCGACTTCACTTTCACTTTTCACTTTCATGCATTGGAGAAGGAAATGGCAGCCCACTCCAGGGTTCTTGCCTGGAGAATCCCAGGGATGGGGGAGCCTGGTGGGCTGCCGTCTATGGGGTCGCACAGAGTCAGACACGCCTGAAGTGACTTAGCAGCAGCAGCAGCAGCAGCATTCTCTCTGTACAAGAATCTCCTCACACAAACAGTAGTTGCTAGTAGTGGAGACTTAACTGAAGTTTTTCCATCTGTTCAAAGTGGAAATGTTTGATGGTCAAGGAGGTTTCTTTAGGTAAAGTTCAGTTGAGTTTCACAACATTTATGGAATGACTGCTGTTACCAGGTCCTGTGACAAATGCTGGATACACAGAGTAAGTGATAGTCTCTATCCTCAAGATACTTACAGTCTAGCTGGAGAGAAAATGTAAGAAACACAGTAAATGCCTGGCAGAGTCCATGTTGCCATGGCAACACACAGTGGTAGAGGGGAGTACACAGTCTGATATGAGGATGGGGGGAGTCAAGGAAGATTTCCCTCTGTGATAACACAGAAGAGTAGTAACCAAGTAGCAGATTGGAAAGAGAATCAAATACAAATTTGAGAACAAAGAAATATAATAGGTGCTTAAGGAACCTTTGGTGGCTCAGAGGTTAAAGCGTCTGCCTGCAATGCGGGAGACCCGGGTTCGATCCCTGGGTTGGGAAGATCCCCTGGAGAAGGAAATGGCAACCCACTCCAGTACTCTTGCCTGGAGAATCCCACGGAGGGAGGAGCCTGGTAGGCTACAGTCCATGGGGTCGCAAAGAGTCGGACACGACTGAGCGACAAACTACTAACTACTAAAAAACCCAAGGGTTGGGCTTAACAGCAGTTTGGATACATGAGAAGAAACAATCAATGAATCAGAAAACTTGGTAGAGGAAGCTACCTAGAATGAAGAAGAGACGACAAGACAGAAAACACAAAAGCAAACACAACAGACACAGAATACAGAGAGAGGGTCTTATATCTAGCTGGGATAAGTCTACTTGGAGCTGAGAATGAGCAGGGGCAATATTGAAGATAATCAAGAATTTTCCAGAACTGATGAAAGATGTCAAGCTCAGAATGAAGAAAAGCAAAAAACCCCAAGAAAAGTTAACAAAAGAAATCTATTCTTGGCACATTAAATCTGCAAAAAACAAAACAAAAAATTAAAGATAAGCAGAGGAGAAAAAAAGATTGTTTCCAAAGAAGAAACAGAGAGGTTGCTCAACAGCAACAATGGAAACCAGAGAACAATGGACTGCCTTCTAAGAGCTAAAAGAAAACTGCTAGTCCAAAATTCTACATCTAGCTAAAAGGTCCTTTAAGAATAAACATGAACAGACATTTTTAGACAAATAAAAACTGAGTGATTTACCCACCAGCAGAAATACTGTATTAATTTTCTACTTTTGCATAACAAATTACTATAACCTTAGCAGCTTAAAACAACATCCACTTATTATCTCACAGTTTTGTTGATGAGAAGTCCAGGCAAGGATCAAATAGATTCTCTACTCAGAATATCACATGGCTGAAATCAAAGTGTTGGCCAAGCCCAGGGTCTCATCTGAGGCTCAAGGTCCTCTACCTGGACCTTGTAGTTGAAAGCAGAAATGAGGTCTAAAAAAAGTCTAAAATTTGAAAGTATACAAATCATATTTTCTGATACAATGCAATTACACTAGGAAAAAAGTTTTAAAAACTCCACATTTATTTGGATATTAAGAAGTGCTTTTAAATAACATATAAGTTAAATAAGGTATCACAAAGAAAATTAGAATAATATTCATGGGGTACAGCTGATAAAGGGAAATTTATAGTCTTAAATGCATGTATTAGAAAATAACAAAGGTTAAAATTAATGAGCTAATATTCTATTTCAAAAAGTTATTTTCTATTATAGAAAATAAAATATTGGATACCATACTATTACTCACAAAGATTTACTGCCTACCTCTGGGCACTGGAATCAAGTTGAGCTGTATTTTCTGCACCAGTCAATGAAATGTTTACAGAAGTGTGATATGTCACACCTAGGCAGAAGTTTTACATACAGCTTACCATACTGTTTCTTTTCCCTCTGTCATAAGGGTTGTCAATGCTCTAGACAGTGACTGACTGTTCTGATAGCCTGTCACACAGTGAAAACAATGTGGAAAAGAACCCAGCCAATCTGGATGGAACAGGCAGCATGAACGAGAAATAAAGATTTTTGAGTGATTGTTTGTTAATGCAGCCTAGCTTCCCTGGTGGCTAAAGAATAGTGGTAAAGGACACTTGGGTTCGATCCTTGGGTTGGGAAGATCCCCCGGAGAAGGAAATGGCAACCCATTCCCGTATTCTTGCCTCAGAAATCCCAGACAGAAGAGCCTGGCAGGCTACAGTCCATGGGGTGGCAAAAGTGTCAGACATGACTTAGTGACTAAACAACAGCTGGTGGGTAGGGCTAACTTCTCGACCCAGGATGGCAGCACCTGGGCAGGGAATCAGTACAAGGCAGGCTGGGAGGAAGCATGGACCACCCCTCTTGGGAGGGGAACCACCACTGCCGTCCTACAGGATGACACAAAAGCTACCAAGAAGCAGCAGAGTCACCTGGAGACCAGGGAACAGAACAGATGGGGATGACGGGAGAGAGGTATGTGCATGGAGGCAGGCGCTGGTATCTAGACCGTGAAGGGGGCGGGTGCAGACAGGAGCCACCCAGAGCCCTCGTCTCCCAGGCATGGGAAAACCTTAGATTTCTAGGATTCTAAAAATAACACAACAGAGGGGAGGGGGAGTTACATGAAAGCAGTCAAAGAGTAGAAGCTTTCAGTTATAATATAAATAAGTCCTAGGGATGTAATGTAATGGCGGACTACAGTCCATGGGGTCACAAAAGAGTCGGACACGACTGAGCGACTAAGCAGCAACAAGGGATGTAATGTACAGTATGATAAAGACAGTTAACACTGCGGTATGCTACATATGAAAATTGTTGAGAGTAAACCCTAAGAATTATCAAAAGGAAAAAATATTTTTTTCTTTTTCATCTCTATGAGATGATGGTTGTTCATTAAACTTTGATGTATATAAGTCAAATCATGATGCTATATGCTTTAACTTTATACAGTATTTCAGTTATATCTCAATAAAACTGGAAAATAAAATAAACATAGTTACTAAGTGCCTAACATGCAAACACAAGAATTCATGGTTTTGAAACTTGCCTTTCTATGGTCTCTTTCCCTTACCTAATGATCACCCCCTAGATTTTATGGCAGCTATAAAGGGAAAGACTGACCATGCAAGCCAGCCTCTGGCAGAATTCATGTCAACATTCGAGGAGGGCTGGCTGGGCTGGCCAGTTCACAGCACTGATAATTAAGACATGAGTTACATCACAGACTAGAAATGCTATGAGCCAATAATTATGCTAATAAGTAAAAGTTGGATTCTGTATATAAGAATTTGGGCTACAACTACAGAAAATTGGGAAGGCAGTTGTCATTCTATTGTACATCACATACCCTGAGGTCTGGGTGGATGAAGGGACTGTTGACTCAAATTTAGTATTTTTAGGGTTCCTGTTGGGAACCCCAAATGGTAAACACAATAGTATGAAAGAAGAGGTTGGAGTAATAGGTGGGAGGACATCTCCTCCCCAGGCTGTCTTTCTGTCTAGATGACCTAATGACTCATGGGCACTGTGATAGGTAGTATAAATAGCAATGGATTTGATGCAGGCTTCAAGGGGATGTCAGAATAATCATACAGAACACATCTTTGAGTCAGTGCATAGAAAGAACTAAACATCCTGACAGCTTACTGTTGACACTGACTTGACTTTTCTGTTGCAGGAAACTCTTGCCTGGGATAATAAAAGTTGTAAATATAATTTTTTTTTTTTTTGGCAGCAATTTCAAGAAGAAAAACATATAAAGGAACTTTGCAATTTTTTAGTTTGTATCCAATCACTCTCTAAGACTGAAATCCATGCCTCAAAACCCTCCCGTTGCCCTGCTCAATAATCCTCAACTACTACATCATTATTCTTACCAATTCACAATCAAGGTCCCTCACCGGAAGAGCTGCCTTCAAACAGACCCCAATGCTTCATAAATCCCAACTCTGCCTCCTCATTCTAGATGCTGCTATGCTTCTGCAGAGTTGTGTTCTCCCTTCCTGTGAGGAGGACAAATTTGGCTTTACATTATCACAGAGCTCTTTTGAGGGTATTTTCAGGGAGCCACCATTCAACTCAAAGCCCACCAAGATCGGATGGAGACTCCCTTCACCACCGGAGCGAAAAACCCTTGATTCAAAAACAATGTGCTCCTCTGAGGCCCTCAAGCCCCTCAGGTGTCTTCCAAACATCACTAGTGAGGGATGTAAGGCTTGCCCTGGGCCCGAGTTCTAATTTCTTAAGTCTCTTTTTTATTGAGCTCCCTAAGTGCTGAGTCTGTTTTGTCTCCTATCAATTAGGAACCCTTTTTAGGAATTCTTTGATTACCAGACCATATTTGAAAGTTTTTTTCTCCTTGGTGTATATCTATCTTATCACTAATCAGCCAACCATTTGTCTATATCCACCGTGGTCATTTATTGTTGTGCATCTAAAAGAATAAAGTTTATGGTGAAGAGGACAAGTGTGGGTCCCAATAAATCCATCCCTAAGCCAGCCCAGGGCAAAATTTTGTCTCAGGACACTGATCAACACCTTATGAGAACTTTCTTCAGACTTGTTTTGTCTGTGAGAGTTTGGATCAACAGAGCTCTCCACACACCTTTCACCTGCTGAGAGCTGTAAATTCATCAGCGTTGCAACTGGATAAGGTTGAGCTGTGAGATCAGGGCCCCAAGCTGCAGGATGCACAAGCAGCTCTCCATTGACATTCCCAGGCTGTCTTGGGGGTCCTCTTAGTGTAAACCTCAGTCCATGTCTTCCTTGGGCCCAACTTCCGCTTCTTACTGGTATTTATGCTATTGCCCAAATTTGTGCACTTATCTTTCTAAATAGCATTATTTCACCAAAGATGCTTCAGAATTACAGTGACCACTACAAGCACTCTGGACATGAACAAAGTTATCCACTTGATAAGTGTCTTTGAAGGAAAAGGGAACACAATTGAAACATCCAATGGTCTTTTTTTTTATAAGCATGAGGAAGAATCCAAAAACAATTGGATTCTAAAATCTCCTCCTTAACAGGTTCTTTGGACAAAGCAAAAGAAAAATCTGAACAACTTAAAACCATGTGTTTTTTAGATCTCCCACAAATCACAACTCAAACACACTATTCCTCTTCCTCTATCCTGCATTCTTCCTCCTACTGCCCCATCTCTCCCTCTGACCCACTTTTCTTCCCTCCTAGCCCACCAGATACCCCAAACCTTGCGTGCATGCGTGCTAAGTCACTTCAGTTGCATCCGATTCTTTGTGACCTATGGACTGTAGCCCACCAGGCTCCTCTGTCCATGGGATTCCCTAGGCAAGACTTCTGGAGTGGGTTGCCATGCCCTCCTTCCAGGGATTTTTCTGACCCAGGGATCAAACCCGCATTACATTGCCTGCATTGGCAGGTGGGTTTTTACCACTCCAGAAGTTCTTTACCACTACCACTACCACTACCACGGAAGTCCAACCCTATCCTTACTTATCTCTTCAAGGTAAACCTTCTTCAGCACAGAGAAAACTGCCAATAGTGAATTTCAAGCTCTGGCTCCATGCTCAGCTGAAAGCCATTGTCAAAGACTTTCCAAGGCCTAGACAAGAACAGTGAAGAGAAATTCAGATTAGTTTGAGGGACATATAATCCAGGGTGACCAGATATATACCAATTAGTTCATATGTTGCAAAAAGTTCAGTGAAAAGGTCAGAACCTCCAATGATGAATTAAAAGACCTTGACTTGAACAGGAAAAGGAAGTGACTTAGAAACACTGTAGATGTGAGTCAAGGTCTTTTGGAAGCTACTGTCTGTCTTTTCTGTGAAAATAGTGTGTGCTCTGATTCAGTTCTTCAAGCCAAAAAAAGAGAAGTCTGGTGGAGACTTTAGGGATAGGTTCTTTAAAACGTAGTGGCAGGGTTCAGTAGTAAATCTTGAAGCAGCTGGGACCCTGGCTCTCCCTCTCATCTTTTTATAAATTGCCTCAAGGCAGAAATAGGGGATTTAATATGCAAGCAAAAAGTAGGGTGGGAAATAGGCCCATGGCCAGATCTCCAAAACCTTGGAAGAGCTCTATTTAAAAGAGCTCTAGAACTAACAGACTGAAGGGAAAAGGAATAAAAAAAAAATATCAGTGAAGGTGTGCAGTTTCCCATTCTACCTGCAAACCCACAAGGAAACACTTGTCTAAAAAGTAAAAGACAATCTTACAATTTTGACTGATTTCATCACAATAACAACAATCTTGAACCTGAGCACTATTATATAGATCTTCCTCAACTTATAAAGAGGTTATATTCCAAAAAACCCATCGTAAGTTGAAAATATCATTAAGTCAAAAATGCATTTTGTAAACCTACCATCACAGCTTAGCCTTGCTGCCCTTAAACATGCTCAGAATTTACACTGATGAAAGTGAAAGAGGAGA
Organism: Cephalophus harveyi; assembly: GCA_006410635.1. Classification (NCBI taxonomy): domain Eukaryota; kingdom Metazoa; phylum Chordata; class Mammalia; order Artiodactyla; family Bovidae; genus Cephalophus; species Cephalophus harveyi. The sequence goes on along the minus strand of SJYT01029174.1, from coordinate 349,286 downwards.
GTGAAAAAGTTGGCTTAAAGCTCAACATTCAGAAAACGAAGATCATGGCATCTGGTCCCATCACTTCATGGGAAATAGATGGGGAAACAGTGGAAACAGTGTCAGACTTTATTTTGGTGGTTTTTCCAGTGGTCATGTATGGATGTGAGAGTTGGACTGTGAAGAAGGCTGAGCGCCAAAGAATGGATGCTTTTGAACTGTGGTGTTGGAGAAGACTCTTGAGAGTCCCTTGGACTGCAAGGAGATCCAACCAGTCCATTCTGAAGGAGATCAGCCCTGGGTGTTCATTGGAAGGACTGATGCTAAAGCTGAAACTCCAGTACTTTGGCCACCACATGCGAAGAATTGACTCTTCCAATTGACTTTTCACTTTCATGCATTGGAGAGGAAATGGCAACCCACTCCAGTGTTCTTGCCTGGAGAATCCCAGAGACGGGGGAGCCTGGTGGGCTGCCGTCTATGGGGTCGCACAGAGTCGGACACGACTGAAGTGACTTAACAGTAGCAGTTTGAATATGCTATCTAGGTTGGTCATAACTTTCCTTCCAAGGAGTAATTGGAAAAGACTTTGATGCTGGGAGGGATTGGGAGCAGGAGGAGAAGGGGACGACCAAGGATGAGATGGCTGGATGGCATCACGGACTTGATGGATGTGAATCTGAGTGAACTCCGGGAGTTGGTGATGGACAGGGAGGCCTGGTGTGCTGCGATTCATGGGGTCACAAAGAGTCGGACACAACTGAGCGACTGAACTGAACTGATGGTTTGGCGAAATTATCTAACACAAAGGATCTAGTGAGGATCTTACTGCATTTTGCTAGCCTGGTAAAAAGATCAAAATTCAAAATTTGAAGTGTGTATTCCACCAAATAGGTATCACTTTTCTACAGTCTTAAAGGTCTTAAAGAAGTTGCATCATCATAAGCCGGGGACCTGCTGAAACAACCCTCTCCTTGGATTCAACAAACTATGTGGTCAGGAATCTATCTGATAATTCTCACCACACCTTCCCTAGGCCCCAGCACTTAACCATCGCCCTGTACTTTTAACCAAGGAATGTTCTTTTCTCCTTTGTGACATTATATTCATTAACTTAATAGCAAGGGATTTACTGTGTGAATGGAATTGCCACATTAAATGCTCTCCTGATGGCCTCTTCCTTTCAGTCCCCGAGGACCTTCCTGTTCATAATGAGGTCCTGGCTAATGTGAATATTGATTTACCAGTACTTTTGGTGGTAAATTAAGCATAGATTGCAGTTCTCTTGTGGGCAAACAATTCCACTTACATTCTACTAGAACTAAATGCATGGTGTTCAGTTCAGACTGACCCACCTAAACCTCTATGCAAATTTGCCCAACAGCCTTTAAAACAAGGCACTAAGGAAGGAATAAAACTAATAATCAAAGGCCACAAAGAGAAAGGAGTCTACGTACTTCATCCCAGTCTTTGTAACACTATTTCCCCAGTCAAAAAACCCAGTGGGCAAGAGCATAGATTCACTTATTAATAGTTCCCTGGGGCCATAAATATTAATGTCACTCTCCACTTTCCTTTAGAACCAAACTCAAATACTGTTTCATCCTCAAGATCTAAGTGGAGTGGGCATGTGTTGGACAACTGTGGAACACTTGTGCTTTCCTGGGTGTGCCTTTTAGTTAAAAGTGAATACCTGTCTTCTCCAAAAAAAATCAACATACCTGGACTGGTATGCCTCAGCTTCTGACGTGCCCTCCTACTTTTCACAAATCTTCAACCAGGGCCTCTGGAGCTTTAACTTGCCCTTTGATCCTATTCTTAGCCAATATGTAGATAATCTTTCTTGTTCCAAAGATGAGGCTGGCTCTGAGGCTGATGCATCTGTTTACTTTTAGCTCAGAGAGGGCATATGGGTTCCAGAGAGACGTTAACAATTTGTTAGAGGACAGTGCACGACCTAAGATAGGATTTATCCCATGAGGTAAATCTCTTACTCCAGACAACCAGCTGTGCAAAAGCTTCCCAGCCAACCAAGAGATAATTATGAGGATCCTTGAGATGAATCCTCATAAGGGCATCACCGACTCGATGGACATGAGTTTCAGTGAGCTCCAGAAGTTGGTGATGGACAGGGAAGCCTGGCATGCTGCAGTCCATGGGGTTGCAGAGTTGGACACAACTGAGTGATTGAATTGAACTGAGTCTTACTGGCCACTGTGGGCTGTGTGTTTCCAAGTTTTCTTATGCTTCCACACCATTATTTGACTTACCCAAGTTCCTGGTAACCAAGTCTTTTCTCTGAGAACAAACATAAACTTATTTTTTTAGTTCAAATGAACTGTTCAAAACCCTGTTACTTTGGGCCTAGTGTGTGTTAGTCTCTCAGTTGTCCAACTCTGTGGGTAGCCATTCGCTTCTCTAGGTGAATCTTCCCAACCTAGGGATCAAACCCGGTCTCTGGCACTGCAGGCAGAATCTTTACCATCTGTGCTATCAGGGAAGCCCAACTGCAAGTCAATAAGAGATCTCACTGAGACCTTAACTTCATGAGAATAAACACCAGCAGCTTAGCTTCTCTGATGATCCAGGGGCAAGAACTTCCCACTCTGTTCAGGTGCAGCAGCTAAAGGAACAGTCTCCTATTGGCTTGGCTTTAAGAGTCTCCTTTAAACCAGATGGTCCCTTGTGCTGTACCATCTTTGTTGCTCCCTGAAAATACACATTTCTCATGAAGTTGATTTACCTCCTGCGAACTTCCTTCCCTTCTCTGAGATGCTGCAAAGATTGTCTAGGCAGTACTCTCCCTCTCTGGTAAGCAATGAACTCAGCTTCCTTCACCTGATCAGCAAGTTATTTTGGCAGCATTTCTGAGCTGGCAATGACAGCATTCTTTATCAGAATGTGTCTTAAACTCTCATCTGGGAGATTCCAGATTATTAAAAATTAATTTAAAACAACCTCTACACTTGTATTTGCCACTGATTTTGTCAAATATTACTGATTGGATCATGGTTGTTCTTTGTTCTTGTTCCTGCAGCCTCTTACTCCCATGAAAGGCAGTGGTGACTAGTGGGCTGGGGTCTTGACTCTTCTGGAAAACAGCTCTAAGGGGATCCAGCATGTGTTTGTGTTCATTAAGTTTTCAACATCCTGCTATGTTCCTCCTGCCAGTGCCCCAGGCCCACACAAATATCGGTGCTCCTGTCAAAGAACATGTTAGTTGCCTAGTTGTATCTGACTCTGTGACCCCATGGACTGCAGCCCGCCAGGCGCCTCTGTCCATGGGATTCTCCAGGCAAGAATAACTGGAGTGGGTTGCCATGCCCTCCTCTAGGGGAATCTTCCCGACCTAGGGACTGAACCCAGGTCTCCTGCATCAAAGACAGATTCTTTACCATCTGAGCCACCAGGAAAGTCCAGATAACATTTTGACCCCAACATGATCTGAACACGCCTGCCTCAGATAGTTCCCTGGAGTCCAGTAACCTGGGGGCAGGCTTAGCAAAGGATTGAAGAGAAAAGAGGGAGGAGAGGTTTTCCTTATTAGGATTCCTCTTATCAGCTCTGCTTTTCTTTGGCTGCCCTAGGGCTGACTCTGGGGAATGCCAGACTGGGGCAAATCACAGGGTGTCCTCAGGCCGCCTCCATCCAAAGGACACACACAGCTCTCTCCAAGTGACATCCGGTTCTGGCGACCAGCAAGGGCAGCCAGAGGGTAGCCAAAAGGAGTCTGCGTAAATCTAGTAAATGCCAAAGCCACCCCCATTTTCCTTCATCTATCTCCTCATCTCTAGGAGCTCAGGTCAGACCCTAGAGCAGCAGCCAAGATGAGGAATTCTGCCTCCCAAGCAAGGAATGGAGCTGCATTTGGACCCTGGAGAAGAGGACATCTAGGGCTTCCCAGGTGGCTCAGATGAAGAAACCGCCTGCAGTACAGGAGACCTGGGCTCAGTCCCTGGGTCAGGAAGATCCCCTGGAGAAGGGAATGGCTACCTCCCCCAGTATTCCTGCCTGGAGAATTCCATGGACAGAGGAGTCTGGTGGGCTACAGACCACACGACGGACCCACTAACACCGAAGAGAATATCGGCGGGAGCGGGAGCGCAGGGAGGCTGCCTTCAACAGACGCCCCCTTGTGGCTGCAGAGACAAAGGGCGCAGGAGCCTGAGCTCCACTTCACAAAAACTTCCCACGGGTTACAGCTGTCTCCTGACACTGAAAGTGGTCAAGCTCACTCCCAGGGTTACGTATCAGGCAGGGGCTGGGGAAGAAGGTGTGCATCTTCTAACTCTTAGGGGTCTATACTCAAAAGCTTGCTCTGACTCTCCGGTCTTCTTTAATCTTCGGTCCGTGCCATCCAGGCACTGTCACTTAAATAATCCTGTTCTGTCACTTTGGTCTTGCGTGATGGCCTCCATCCCCACCCTGGGCTGTACCCGGAAGCGGGGCCACCATAAACGGGTCTCAAAGGGTTGTAGGTCTGCCTCCCCCGTCTACCCCGCCTGCCTTGTAATCCTTTGAACTTGTTAATACCCACAGCACAAGGCTAAGTCCTGCTAAGAGCTCGGTACAGCTTTGATCAAAGTAGTCTTTATACACTAGAATTAAGAAACAAGTAAATACCAAGTTGGAGAAACGGCTTAAAACGTCTAAGAAATCCAGGGCAACAGGATTCTGCAGAGGAAAAGGCCTGCCAGCTGGGGTGGAGAGAGACAGGTTGAAAAGAGGAACTCCACTCGGAAGAAAGAACGTACAAATCTTTCGCAGGGGAGGCATCCCGAGAGTCGCGGGCCTCGGAACGAGCGGGTTCTCCAGAGCGTCCCGGGGTTGGCGCGCAAGACTCGCGCGGCCCAGCAGGGCGGGAACCGGGCGGCTGCCGGTGGCTTCCCGGGGAGGCTCCTTCTCCGAGTTGGGAGCTACCGGTCGGCGGGCCTCTCCCCGGATTTGTGACGTGCCGGGGCCGCGGTGGTGACGGGGCCACCACACAAAGCAGGGTCGTCGGGGCGGGGGTCTCCCAGGCCAAGAGCCCAATGGGATGGGGAGGGGGTGGGGAGCGAGGCGCCCCCGGGCGCCGGGGCTCCGCGCGGTATTAGAGTGAGCGCCGAGTCGGCAGTGGCGGCGGCGGCGCGGGGGTGGCGCCGGAGCGGCCGCGAGCGCCTAACGCGCGCCTGGCTGTTTTGGCCGCGTTGGCGGCCCGCGCGCCTGGCTCGCCGGAGCCGCGCCACGCCCCCGCGGGGGTGGAGCTGCGGCCGGGGGCGGGCCCGCTGCTGGCGGCGCCCGGGCCCAGGGCGGGGGTTGTGGCAGCAGCTGCAGCAGCGGCGGCGGCAACGGCGCCAGGAGCTGCTGCTGCAGAGGCGGAGGCTGCTCCTGGACGCGGCCGGGTCGCGCAGCCGGAGTCCCAGCCCGGAGGTGCCGGGCGGTGCGCTGGGTGCTGCGGCTGCTGCCCGCCTGCCGCTGCCCGGGCCCCCGCTGCCACCCGGGCCCCGGCCGCAGCTCGCGCCCCCGTCGACCCCGCCCGCGTGTGTGCCCCAGCCGGGACGCCGCCCCCGGCCGGGTCTCCACTTCTCGGCCGCACCTCCCATGACTGCGCCCGCTCGAAGATGGCTGCGAAGGGCGCGCACGGCTCCCACCTGAAGATGGAGAGCGAGCTGGAGCGCTGCCGCGCCGAGGGCCACTGGGACCGCATGCCCGAGCTCGTTCGGCAGATGCAGGCGCTAGTCATGCTGGGCGGCGGAGGCGGCCGGCGAGGCAGCCCGAGCGCCGGGTTCACCTCTCTGGACACCGGTGAGTAAGGAAAGGGGCCGGTTCACAAGCGCGGAGCGCGCGGAAGGCGCCGCCTCCTCCAGGAAGCGGGCCCCGACTGCCTTGAGCTGGAGCGCTGCCGCGCCGAGGGCCACTGGGACCGCATGCCCGAGCTCGTTCGGCAGATGCAGGCGCTAGTCATGCTGGGCGGCGGAGGCGGCCGGCGAGGCAGCCCGAGCGCCGGGTTCACCTCTCTGGACACCGGTGAGTAAGGAAAGGGGCCGGTTCACAAGCGCGGAGCGCGCGGAAGGCGCCGCCTCCTCCAGGAAGCGGGCCCCGACTGCCTGGGGCGGGAGGTGGCTGCTTTCGGTATTACTTGTCCTGCGTTGCTGGTGTTAGGAACAGCCAGGGTACTTAGGAAGGTTCTTCTGCCCCAGAAGAAAACTCACGTGCAGGGTGTTTTGGGGAAGAGAAATAAACGGGTTTTGCTCTCTGCCGTTTCCGATTTTGTGGGCTACTCCGACTACTGTGAAATGGTGGTACCGACACATATCAGCTCAGGGCGTGGGCTGGACCCCTGCGCCACCCCTCCAACCCCCATTCCGGTTCCTAAACTCTGTCAGGTGAAGGCTGTCTCTCTTTGCCCTCCCCTTCTTCCCCTGTCAAATTGACAGCGAAGCTCTGTGCACAGCCAGTACGGTTGGGGGCTTCACGAGCGCCGAGGTGGAGTGGTGAAGTGGGAAAGAGGGCTGGTTAAGCCTTAGTTTCCTCTTCTATGTTCTGCTTCAGGACGCCTCTAGCCCTGCAATCGGTGACTTTAGCAGTAGGGCTGGTTTGGCTGGGCTGGGCTTTTGTGCCGGGGCGGGAAAGAAGCCTGATGTGGCGGTGGGGAGCACCCCGCCCCAGTCTCCAACCTCAAATCCTGTTCCTCGTACCTTCAGCTCAGCCCAGCGAGCCCTGCCTGAGCCCTCTCTGTGCTCAGCCAACTTTAGAGCCTTGTGGAAGGAGGCAGGGAGTAAATCAATACAGATATAAAGTTTTAAGGACTGCCCAGCCCGTGGAAGGCTCTGTAAGGAGACAGAATGATAATAATAATATCAGTAATAAGTAACTTGCTCAGTCACTGTGTGCCAGTGTCTAAGCCCTGTAATCAACTCGTTAATTTCTCCAATAACCCCATGAAGCAGGTACTCTTGTTTGCCTTTTTCAGACAAGGAAACTGAGGCACAGATTACTTAAGCAACTTATCATCCAGCCAGTAAATGGTGGAACCAGGTTTTGAACACAGGTTTCTTTTTTTTTATATATTTATTGGCTGTGCAGGGTTTTAACTGCTGCCTGTGGGTTTTCTCTAGTTGTGGAGAGCTGGGGCTCCTCTCTGGTTGCGATACACCAGCTTGTTGCAGTGGCCTCTCTGGTTGTGGAGGAGGCTCTGGGCACAAGGGCTTCAGTAGTTGGAGCTCCTGGACTCTGGAGCACTGGCTCAGTAGCTGTGGTGCATCGGTTTTGTTGCTTCGCGGCATGTGGAATCTTCCCAGACCAAGCATGGAACCCGTGTCCCCTGCATTGGCAGGCGGATTCTTACCCACTGTGCTGCCAGGGAAGTTCCTGAACACGGATTTCTGAGTACATCCTTTTAACTACTTGCACCATTACCTCTCAAGGATGTATTACACAAAAACTGAGCTTGAAGACCTGACAAAAATGGATGGGAAGCAGAGGGGTGATCACAGGGCAATTGTGTGTTAGATTGTGGAGCTCAGAGAAAGGGGAGGTTTCAGGAAACAGCAGAACCAGTGCTGGCCTCTAATTGGTGTTGGGAAAGCAGAGTATTGTTTCCTGGTGAGGAGGAAGGATAGATGGATGGAGCTAGATGGCAGGGATGGACAGCTGGTCTGAGACTCTCAGGTAGGTCTGACTGTGGCAGTGAGTTGCATTGTCCAGAGCTAAAGATGCATGTGGGAGAAACTGATGGGCATCTGCCTTCCAGGGAAGGATTGATAAATTTCAGGTTCCCTCTGTCCCCTGTGTGGGGTGATGTGGTAGGGTGGGGCTGGTGAGGGTGGAAGGGAAACTGAACCATGCCAGGGCACTGGGGCCTGGACAGTACGTGGAAATCTGAGTGTGGTTGACAGCACCACAGAGAAACATGCTGGGCCCACGAAACGAACCGGGGCCTCCTGGAGGCTCCACAGGGCTGTGCTTCCTAAGCCCTTCTTCAGACATCTCAAGGAGGTTGATTAGTTAACTCATTGGTATTGCAGGACAAAAGAGTTTGGGGAATCCCCAAAGCTAAGACATTAGGCTTAATAGATTCAATATGGTTAAACTGATGTTTTAAAACTATAGGACTTCTCAGAGCCTTTCATGTGCTCACCTGCCAGTGATATTCAAGCCCAGGTTAGAGTATAAACACACATTTCTCAAACTTACTTTCACCATATGCTATGAAGCATTGTTGGGAAGCACTGGCACAGCATAGTTATAAATGGTATGTGTAGTTGTAGTGCTTCTTCTGTTTGAACAAACTTTTTCTGTAAACAGCCCAGTGGCGAAGGCAGGAATGATTGTCCCCACTTTAGACACCAAGGCCCAGAAAGGTCACATAATGAGTAGTATGTGGCAGAGAATGTGAACCCAAACATGAGTCTCACCCACCAAGTCTACTAGGACAGCGTAAAGCCTGGCTGGGCTTCACGGTGAATACTGGCCAGCCCAAAGAGGGAGGCTGGGGGCAGTGGGGTCTTTACTGCCAACTTTGAGGTTTGGTTCTATGAGTGATTTTCTCCCACTGTTAAATCTAGATACACTTATTCCAAAATGCACACACAGACACACACAAGGAAGGAAAACAAGTGACTTCCAAAGCCCATGTGTAGGGCATTTTTGGATTGTCTGCTGTTTTGGTTGTTTATCCACTGAGTTCCTTGATCACTGGAAGGACTGGCAGCCTGTGTTTTTGAAGGGGTGTTGGCAGTGACCCCACCCCCACCCCACCCCCGCCTCCCCTGAACCTAGGGAGATTCTTAAAAGTCCCACCTGGTTGATTAGATTGTTACAGTCAAGGACCAGAAGCATCAACATAATGACATAATTTGGGAGAAGGGAGGAAGCTGAACCCCAGCTGAACCCTGCTTTACAGACTGAGGCCCCACTGTATCTGTGGGGTTTCCTCCAGAAACAAAGAATAGCTCCCTGAGCCTGGGTTTCACTCCAGGCAGCCGGAGGGGAAGACCCAGCTGGAGGGGGGCCCTCTTTCTGGTCAGAGAAGAAGGAGTGAAGGATCAGGAGATGCTCCCCAAAAAGGGGCCTTTATACCCCCCTTTACTGTCCAGAGAGGTTGCTCCCCATCACCTGCCCAGGGGGAAAGGTGTTGTTACTGTTTGTACATTTTCTTTCAAACATATCCGGTTTAGATTTGGTCAGGATGCAGCAGGGGAACCCCAGAGTGTGGCTAACTGTAATGGGGTTTGTTCATGTAGAAACAAAGGACCCATCCAAGTGGTTAAAAAAACAAAAGAAAAAAAAAAAACCTTTATTATGCAAATTTTTTTAAACATCAAAAAAGTAGAAAAATGAATCTCATGTATCCATCAACCAGTGTCAGTAATCACAAACTCATGAATAGTCTTGTTTGAGCTCTACCCTGGCCCATTTATCCCCCACATTGCTATTTCAGTATTTATTTATTAAACAATAACTCTTTTGGAAAATAAAACTACCGTGTTATTATTGCAGCCCCCCTTCATCTAATGCTTAACTTTACAGTTCATTTGCTAGAATCAGGATCCAAATAAGGCCACACATTGCATTTGGTTAATGGATTGATCTAAGACATTTTATTATGAAAATTTCAAACATACAAATTTGAAAGAATTTTGCAGTAGACACCTATATTGCCGCCAGCTAAATGCTGATATTCTCTTACTGTACTGTCTTTAATCACTTCTGCCACACTCTTCATTCAGCTTGAGTCTCTTAATCTGTAGTTATCCCCCTTTTAAATTAGTGATTAAAAAAACCTGGCGATTGTTCTGAGCTTTTTTTTTTTTTTCAGTTGAAGCTAGAGGGAGTGTGTTTGAGGCAGGTGGCCTGTCATGAGTTTTGCCCTCTTCCTCCTCTTGCTGTGGTTGGAAGGTCCCACCCTTTGCAGTTTTGTGAAGTGAGCAGTTGCAGAGACCGCTGTGTCCCCTTTTGACCAGGAGGGAAGGGGCTGATCTGAGCACCTGGCCCGCTGGCTGGACCCAGCTTTCCTAACTGAACTGACAAGTGGAAGAGAAGGGAGCTCTGCCCTGAAAGTATGGGTTCTGGGGAGGAGGTTGGTATCCTTGAAGTGGGTCCCTATGACCTGTCACCCATTGAGAGGCCTGGAGAAGGGCAAGAATGGAAAGGAAGTTGGCTCCAGAGGCCTCCAAAACAAGGTGGGAAGACTGTGGGGCCACTAAGTAGGGGCTTCCTTTGCGCCTCTGCTAAGGCAGAGGGGGGCTGGGCTGCCAGAATCAAGAGCCAGGCTGTCAGAGTCTGTGGCACTGTCTGTGAGAAAGGCCTTTCTAATGCCCTGGGAAGGGAGAAGCTGGAACACTTAACCCGACCCGGGATAGGGAGTAGATGTGAGACACTAAAATGATAAAGAGCAATTTGTTTTACCTTTGGAGAAGGATAGGAAAGTCTCAATCTACCTCTGTCCTTATTTAACAACTGAAAACCTAGAATAGCCTTCAGTGCCATAGACTGACCCCTTGAGGACAGTGGGATGGAAAATGTGGAGCAGGGAGGAGAGTCGGACAAGGAAGAAAAGAAAGTAAATCCCAACATCCACTTTGAGTGTCTGCTAAGTGGAAAAACAGAGACTGAGTGGGGAGTGAAGAGGGAGGGCAAAGGGTTCTGGAGAAGGACCCAGAGTGTTAATTTACAAAATAGTCTGTAACTCACAAGTGTGTAACAATGAGAACTGTTCTTATTCCTGACCTTGGAATTAGCTTTTAACTTACTGTTTACAGCTCCTTAGACTGTTCTTCATTTCCAGACTATCAGAGGCTCTGCTCTGCATGGGATGTGGGGAAGACAGACTGTTCTTTGGCAGCGTTACGTTATGGTGGGTTGTGACCATAACAGTATTGCATCTCTATTGTCACCTATAAAATGAGTATAATTTCTACCTTTCAGAGCTGTGCAGATTAAATGATACTAAATGATAAAGTACCTGATACTCAGTACGTGCATGCGTCCTTAGTTGTGTCCGACTCTTTGCAACCCCATGGACTGTAACCCATCAGGCTCCTCTGTCCATGGGATTTTCCAGGCAAGAATACTGGAGTGGGTTGCCATGCCCTCCTCCAGGGGATCTTCCTGACTAGGGATCGAACCCGCATCTCCTGCGTCTCCTTCATTGGCATTCTTTACCGCTGAGCCGCCAGGTATTCAATGAGCCCTCAGCAAACGTCAGCCCTCCTTTGGCAGTGAAAGGCATTCTTGTGTTTTAGAGTAGTGCTTCTCAAGCTACCTGTGGTGAAGGCTCAGTTTTATGTTCTGGATTTAGGGTTTTGTGTGTTTTTTTAGATTCTCAATCTGTTGTGCTCTGATAGTTTCTTAAAATACAGAAACTGATAACCACTCACCCCCAGTTTTTTAGTATTTGATTCAGCAATTATTCTGTTACATGATTATCAGTGTTTCTAAACATACTTTATAAATTTCTACACTCACCTGCAGGACTGGGTCACAAACATGCACAGACCTGCCCCAGCCCATGGACCACACTTTGAGCAGAATGTGTTCCAAGGACAGTTCCATTATTTTGAGGAGAGGTAATCACTGCAGATGGTGATTGCAGCCATGAAATTAAAAGACGCTTACTCCTTGGAAGGAAAGTTATGACCAACCTAGATAGCATATTCAAAAGCAGAGACATTACTTTGCCTGCAAAGGTCCGTCTAGTCAAGTCTATGGTTTCTCCAGTGGTCATGTATGGATGTGAGAGTTGGACTGTGAAGAAGGCTGAGCACCGAAGAATTGATGCTTTTGAACTGTGGTGTTGGAGAAGACTCTTGAGAGTCCCTTGGACTGCAAGGAGATCCAACCAGTCCATCCTAAAGATCAGTCCTGGGTGTTCTTTGGAAGGAATGATGCTAAAGCTGAAATTCCAGTACTTTGGCCACCTCATGCGAAGAGTTGACTCATTGGAAAAGACCCTGATGCTGGGAGGGATTGGGGGCAGGAGGAGACGACAGAGGATGAGATGGCTGGATGGCATCACCGACTTGATGTACATGAGTCTGAGTGAACTCCAGGAGTTAGTGACGGACAGGGAGGCCTGGCGTGCTGCACTTCATGGGGTTGCAAAGAGTCAGACACGACTAAGTGACTGAACTGAACTGATGGGCCCTGGAGAGTATTTCAAGATTGAGGTTTGCCTGGAAGGACTTGGTTTCTTGTGGCATGAAAGGAAAGGGGCCAGGGAGCTCTGGGCTGGGCAGTTGAGTGGCTGAGGCGGGACCTGGTGGTCCAGCGGCTGGGCTGCAGACCTCGGGGCGGGAGCTGTGTGCGCAGGGGCGCCTGGCAGCAGAGGGGCGGGACCAACGCAGGAGGCAGAGCCTGGGGAGGGTTTCGGTTCCCAGGAAAGTGTGTGTGAGCTCAGTCCCTTGGTCTTCTCCAGGTCTTTGCGACCCCGTGGACTGTAGCCCTCCAGGCTCCTCTGTCCATGGAATTCTCCAGGCAAGAACGCTGGGGTGGGTTGCTGTTTTCCTCCCTGGGATGTAGCACGTTCCTAACCCTGCCTCAAGTTTTACACAATAGAAGGGGACAGCAACTTGCCTGGTGGCCCACAGCCCAGAAATGCTGCTCAGGCATCCACTTCTAAGCAGCTCACTTCCCTTCCTGCCTGAAGATTTTGGAAACGTAGGATATTTCCCTTTATTCTTGGGTTGGTTTAAATTTTATTTTTGATTGGATGATATATTCACATGGGTCAATCTTCCAGAGGTAACCAAAAGAGTGAAAAGCCTCCCTCCATTTCTGCCCCTTCCCCATAAAGCAGCAGAGTTAGCAGATGTTTATGCTATTCTTTTGTGTATTTTTATGCCTAAATGCACAGTGGCCCACTGTGTGTGCTCCAGTTTCTGATCAGTGTATCTTGAAGTTCATTTCATAACGACCCATATAGAACTTCCTAGTTTCTTTATATGGTAGAACGATGTCCCTTTTAATGAATGTATCATGCTTTATTTAATCGGACTCCTCTTTATGGACATAAACGTTGTCTTTAGTTTTCTGCTATTATAAACAACATTGCTGGAATGGCCTTATATGTCAGTCGTTTTACACATGTTCGAGGGTGTCTGTAGCCATGGGATTGCTGAGTCAATGGAATGTGCAAGGAATAATTTTAACATATGTCACCAAATTGTACTTTATAGAGGTTCCACCAACTTTTGCTGCACCAGCAATGAATGATAGTTTGAGCCATCATTTTTGCCCATTTCGTCCAAATGTTAATTTTAGAAACCATGAGGTCGGTAGCAAAGAATGGGCTTGTAGGCTGTGGCATACTCAGAGGGCTCATGTCCTGTGGCAGTTTTCTTGGGTCTGGACTTCCAGGGTACTTTCTGTAGGGCATCTCCCTTACAGAGAAAGACTCTTACTCAGGGACAGGCAATTGTATACCCGTGGCTTTGAGTTGTGAGCAAACTGCAGTGGTCTTGAGAGTAAGGAGTGAGTGGCATTCTGAGTAGTTCTGAGAATGCCATCCTGGCAGCAGGAAGGGCTCTAGAGGAAGTGGGACTGAGCTCACCTTCCTGGAGGCATTTTGGATCTGCATGGGAGTCCCCAAGCCCCATGGCTTCCCCATGGGGGAGTGGAAAGGACCTGTTTCACTCAGCAGCTAATATTTATTGGGCACCTGTATTCAGTGGTCCTTGCTCTACTCGAGGGGACTGGGCCATGAGCCAGTCACACCGAGCACAGCCACCCAAGGCTATCCCTAAATCACCGTCAACCTCAAACCCTGCACCCTGAGCACCTGGATCCCACCTTACCCAGGTTGCTCCTGATGTAAGTAGCAGGAATGTGGTGGCCCCAAGACTGGCGTTTTCAGTGCTGTTGGGGAGACGGCAAGTTAAACCAAGCAGTATAAAATCACTAGCCAAGTAGTGAGGTCTATAGACGAGCTAACGTATGTGAGAGAACTCCAGAAAGTGCCAGGTACTCAAGATGTTCAAGGATTTGCCTTGCTACACCAGTAAATCTGCTTCCCGCCTTAACTCTGCTTGGCTATTAGATTATCCCAGTCCCGTGCCATGTTCAGTCACTTCATTTGTCTCCGACTCTTTGTGACCCCATGGACTGTAACCCACCAGGCTCCTCTGTCCATGGGATTTTTCAGGCAAGAATACTGGGGTTGCCATGCCCCACTCCAGGGGATCTTCCTGACCCAGTGATACAACCCACATCTCTTACGTCTCCTGCATTGCAGGAGGATTCCTTACTGCTGAGCCACTGAGGAAGCCCAGGTTATCCCAGGGTCATGTTCAAATACCTTAAAAACAGAGAAAACCAATTCTGGTTACATGGAAGTTAGGAGCACTAAACTCCTAAAATGTGTAAGCCACCATGCTTATTTTCCTCTTCAGTTGTTTGGGAAACCTTCCTTCTTGGTGTAAGAACTTATCACTGTGCAGCACGGGTATGATTTTGTCATTTTAAATTCTGAAATTCCGGAATTTGTTCCAAGTCCTGGGAACTCCACCTCCTCAATGGCTACACTGCAGAAATTAAACCAAAGGGGGCAGTTTGTGCTGTGACCGTGGTAGAATGTCTGTGTTTTCTCTTCAAAGGCTGGTTAAAGTTTGTGGAATCTGTGTCTTTATTTTCTTAGACCTGGACCATTCATGTGCCTGGGGCGGGAGTGCTTGGGTGCGTACAGTCTTCACACTCGCCCTGTTAAGGGGACTGCTGCCCTCGCGTACTGACTCTGACTCCTGCCCTGCTTTCCAGATGACTTGGGGAAGTTGCTGCTGGCTGAGGCCCTCCTCGAGCAGTGTTTGAAGGGGAACCATGCCACGATAAAAGACTCCATCCCTCTGCTGGAGAAGAATGAGCCGAAGATGAATGAAGCCAGAAACTACCTGAGCAGCATCCTTAACCACGGGAAGCTGCCGGTAAGTGGTTCTGCCCTCTACCCAGCAAGCCAGGGGGGCTGCCTCTCCTCTCTCCTCCCTCCTGTCTGCTGTCCAGCCTTGCCGGGGTCATTTGGTTGCTGGAGAAGCATGTATCTCTTAAAAGTCAACCTTGTGCCATTCAGTATAGTAGCCACTAGCCACAGGGCTCATCCAAATTGAGATGTGCTGTGAGTGTAAGTGGAGAAGGCAATGGCAACCCACTCCAGCAATCTTGCCTGGAAAATCCCATGGACGGAGGAGGCTGGTGGGCCGCAGTCCATGGGGTTGCTAAGAGTCTGACACGACTCAGTGACTTCACTTTCACTTTTCACTTTCATGCATTGGAGAAGGAAATGGCAACCCACTCCAGTGTTCTTGCCTGGAGAATCCCAGGGACGGGGGAGCCTGGTGGGCTGCTGTCTATGGGGTCGCACAGAGTCGGACACGACTAAAGCGACTTAGCAGCAGTAGCAGTAGCAGTGAGTGTAAAACACAGTGAATTTTGAAGACAGTACAAAACACAAAATATAAAAGATCATTAATTCTTTATATTGATTACATATTCAGATGATAATATTTTGAATGTATTAAATAAAATATATTATTAAAATTAATTTCATCTGTTTTTACCTTTTTTAATGTGACTAGAAATTTTTACTAGAAAAACCTAAATTACACTTGTGGCCCAAGTTGTATGTTTCTATTACACAGTGTTTGGTTGACCTACTTTGTCCCTGATCATTTGGCCTCTTTGAGGGTCTCAGGGAAATAAAACCTAGTAAGTCTACTGTCTAGTTGGAAACAGGCAAATATGCTGTTGTCTAGCAATGGAAGCACTCCATAACATGGCAGTCCAGTTTGAGTCCACATGCATTTATTGAGCACCTACTGAATGCAAGGCATTGAGTGATATAGAGGGAGGTACAGTCTCAACTTTCTTTAGACCTTTACTGCTCAAAGCATGGTCCACCCACCTGTAGTATGGGTATTATCTGGGAGCTGTTAAGAATGCAAAATCTGGGGACGTCTCTGGTGATCCAGTGGCTGACTGTGCACCCCCAATGCAGGGGCCCAAGTTTGATCCCTGGTCGGGGAACTAGATCCCACGTGCCACAACTAAGAGTTTGCATGCTGCAATTAAAAATCCCACAGACTGCAACGAAGACCCAAAATAATCACATAAACAAACATAAGGGGAAAAATACAAAATCTGATTCAGAATCTGCCTTTAAGAAAGCTCTCTCGGTGATTCTCATGCACTTTATTTAAGTTTGAGGCTGTTCTCAATTCCAGTGTATACTGAGCTGTAATAGAAGTATTGGTATGTCATTAGAGACCCAAAGAGGAAGTAATTTTTCAATAGATATTCTAAAGTAGTATATTTCCTGACTTAAATATTTACCTCAGGGAGGCTACAGGGGTGCTGAGAAGATAGTCCTATTAAAAAATTGTTCAAGGTGGACTGTGATACATGCTACTGGAGTAGCTTACAAGGGGAGGCAAGTCTTAGGGGGACAGTCCCTGGGGTGAGCTGGGGCAGTCAAACTCAGGCTGATAGTAGTTCTGAAATTGGACCCATTTGGGGGCTAGACCTTGAAAGGGGTCAGGATATGGACTTACACAGATAGAACAGGGCATTCTAAGCTACAGGAAGCAATGTGTGATGCAAAAGTTCCTCTTAGAAGGATTTCCTTAACATATGTCAGTTAGCAGGAGCATCAGGGAATGGCTTTAATTAGGTATAAAGGGACATTGTGGCCAGAGAGTTGGGAGTGAAATACCAGGCCAGGAAGTAGGTATGTTTTCTGTAAGCGGTGTGGGGAGACTGTCCTGGGAGTTTAAGGTTACTGCCTTCAGACTCCTTGACAGGGATTACTGTAGTCCTGGGAGGTTTTGTCCTGGATTAAAATAGCTGCTTGACCCTGAGCCTGTCCCCTGATCTTCCAGGCCTTCCAGTTTCTCATCTGCCCATCAAAATGGCTGAACTTGACTGGTAGGTCTCAAGTTTTTCCCATCAAGACCCTTTAAATTTTTTTCTTTCCGGTAGACTTTTTAATTGTATATTAAAATTTTCTTTTTAAAAATAAAAATGACTCAGGCTTATTGTAAAAAAAAGTTCACTAAAATAAAAAACTAGTTTGCATAATAATAGGTCCTTGTTCCCACTCCCATCCCGAGTCAAGCTCTGGCCATCACTTGCTGTGAGCTCCATATGCCTTCTCTATGTTAACAGTCACATGTACACATGTATGGGGCTTTCTTTTCTTCTTAGCGTTATAGGGTTCTTACTTGTCAAGTTGCTCTTTTGCACTGAAAATTCACTTGATGCTATCTCCGTGCCAATACCTCATTCTTTGTATTTGCCGAATAGTATCCACATGTATTATTGTGAAAACTGCTTTATCTACCATATCAAATTTATTCAGCACAGATTTTACCATGCTTTATTAACCAGAGACAAAGATGGGCACTGATAACATTGAGAAATTCACTGTTATATTGTCCAAGGCTAAAAATTCCATGTTGATCAGGCAAAATAAAATATTAAAAGTAGTTTGTGGGATTCTCTATCTTACCCCAAAGGCAAAGGTGTGACTGGGGTGTGATATTTCTTGGCAGCAGATGAAATCTCAGGTGGCATCCCATGCATTCTGAGGTGTTCTCATGGGGTGAGGTGGAGAGGTGGGTCTCGGGGCACCTCCTCAGGGTAGTGTGGAACCTTCTGCCCTCAGTCACCTCCGAGATCCTGGACAGCTCCGTGCTTTGGAGGCTGGTGAAAATGAGCCATTTGTCCTGACTTTGGGTGTCCAGTGGGTGCCAGGCTTTGCCCCATCTCATTGGTGCCTCACAGTAACCTTCTACAGTGGTATTTACTGTTATTCCCATTTTCTAGATGAAGAAACTGAGACCTAGGAGAAGTTAGTCACTTAGCTCAGGACTGCAGCGTAGGTCCTGAACACAGTCTGTCTGACCCTCCTCCCATGTTCCCATGTTCTCTGCCATTTTTCAGTGTTGTGTCCCGAGTGCTGGAGTAGAAATTAAATAATGACTGAGAAACTGGGACTAATGTGGGTGGTGATGTTGCGGCTTCTGCTTTTAGAGATCTCATTTGGCGTCTGTGAAGTATTTCCTCATCTCTTCTTCCTCTTACCTGAGTGTACACATGAGGTCACTCTTCCTTGTTTATTGACAGAGACAGTGAGGCACAAAAAGGCTCGGTGACAGGCCTGATCCATCCAGTTGAGGGACTATCCCCCAGACCCAGTGGCTTCTTGCAGAGCATCCTTCCCTGAGGCGAGGCTCTGTGGTTCCCACACTGTTGAATTGACAAGCCAGGTTCAAATTCAAAGGCATGGGTCCCAAAGAGCATAGCCAACTTTTCATTCTGCCAGGAAAGGACATTCCCAAAGGCCCCAAGCACAACAGCAGAACCATACCATTTTCTATTACTGTCGGTCCATAAAAGAACAAACATCTTAACATCAAAACACAAGACGGATATGCTTAAGAATTATGCCCTTCTTAATTCTTAAGAATTAAAGGCAGCTTTTTAACTAGCATAACTTTATAAAACATTCACCGCATTGTCCTTAATTTTCCACCGGCTTGGTGGAAGCCCTGTTGTAAACTGTTATTGGTTCACCAGGAACCACTCCAAGCTATACCATGTCATCTCGCCCTGAAACATGTCCTGAGCTTAGCTGCCCTTTTCCTTCTTTACAGGAGAACAGAATAATAATAATAATTACTCACGGCCTGTGTTTATGTAGCTCCTTTCTAGAGAAAAGTTCAAAACTCTTTTCTGGACTTCGTCTACTTATCCTCTTGGCTTCGCTGTGACGGGAGGTGATGGGTGGCTGTTATTATCTCGCCCTCAGTGATGGGGAAATCCAGGACAGAGCAGGGAGGAAATGTGCCTCTAGGAGGTGTGTGATCTGTGGCCCTGACCCAGGGCAGAGGTGACCTATTGGGGGAGACTAGCAAATCCCCTTGAAAAATTCAACCTTTGAGCATGTCTGTAGTCAGCAGGTCAGGCATGCAGGGGGCCCAGTGGGTCCGCTTGGTGGAGACATTGTGGGAGGTCAGCAGAAGGGAGCTCTCTGGTAGCCAGGAAGGCTTCTAGGAGAGGGTGGGCCTGAGCAAGGCCCCGAAGAAGAGTGGAGGATCTGCATAGACTGAGGGGAAGGGGAGACTGTCATAGATGGGGCTTGTGTGAGCAGCAGCAAAGGAAGAACGTGTATTGGACCAGTGAGGAAGGGGATTTGGGCTTCGCCGTGTTCCACTTCCCTTTGTTGGCTTCTGAGAGGGCAGTAGGTGGTAAGGAGTGGTGGATGCTTCCCCTGGGGTCATGAGTACCTGAGACTCTGATCTCCCTATAGGGGGTCGAGGGCAACACCTTCCTGTTGGTGACAGAGGCCAGGAGTGGGGACCAGGACTGCATCTCCTGGGAGCTTCGTGGACAGAACTGGTGCTGTGTGGTGGGGTGGTGCCCAGAGCCTGGCCAAAGGGGTGGTGGGCTGGCTGAGCACAGACATGGAGGTGGAGGGCTACAAACAGTGGCCTCAGAAGGTGGGAGATTTTAGAGCAGTCTGGGCCCACGTCCAAGGCCAGGGCTCTCAGGCAGGGCTGACCAGACCTGCTCGGGTCCTGAGGGAGTTCCCAAGAGTGCGCATATGGGGCGGAGATCTGAGTGCAAGCAGTTCTTAATCAAGTAGGGGGAAGAAAACAGGCTTGAGTGCAGGCCCTTGATTCTGATAAAGAAAGGGCGGTGGCCCCACAGACCTCCACTCTCCTGTCTCCTGGCCGCGTTTGTGGCTGTGGCCGTCTCCCCACAGGGGTCCTGCTGCTGCGGGTGAGGGTTTCAGCTTCAGGCCCCTCACCTGCAGGACTCTTTCCAAGGCCTTTCACCTGGCTAAATATTTGTACATATATGCATCTATCTGTCTATGTAGATGGGGCTTGCCAGCTAGCGCTAGTGGTGAAGAATCCACCTGCCAGGGCAGGAGATGAAAAAGATGCAGGTTCAATCCCTGGGTTGGGAAGACCCCCTGGAGGAGGGCATGGCAATTCACTCCAGTATTCTTGCCTGGAGAATCCCCATGGACAGAGGAGCCTGGAGGGCTACAGTCCATAGGGTCACAAAGAGTCAGACATGACTGAAGTGACTTAGCATGCACGCACATATATATAGAGGACCCACAATTATATAAGCTTTAGGCCCCACAAAACTTGGCTGGGTCTCTGACTCCCTGCTTGTGTTAAGAGCAAGTGCCTGAACTGAGTGCCAGTGCCTGCCTTGGGTGAAGCTTCTGGGAGCTTCAGGAGAAAGGATTCAGGGCCAAGTCTGTAAGCCACTTGCAGTCTGGTTGGGGGCGTAAGACACACACACACACAACACATTTAGGGACTCTGTGAAGCTATCACCAGGAGCCACAGTGTAGGCCAGGGACCACAGGGGTGCAGAGAGGGGAGCTGTCCACGTGTACTTGAGGGGTGGGAAGGCTTCCTGGAAGAGGAGAGGTGTTCTGAGCAGGGCCTTAGGCAAACTGTTATGGCTCAGAGAGGGGCGCATTCATCCCTGGGTGCCTGGTGGGGGTGGCCCAGGGGCTTTGCGGCAGGAACCCATTGATGTGGTCCTTGTCCTTTCAGCCGCAGTATCTGTGTGAGGCCATGTTGATCCTGGGCAAGCTGCACTACGTGGAAGGCTCATATCGAGATGCCATCAGCATGTACGCACGGGCCGGCATTGATGACATGTCCATGGAGAACAAGCCCCTGTATCAAATGCGGCTGCTGGCAGAGGCCTTTGTCATTAAAGGTAGGTGTGGGCACCAGCCAGGGCTCCCCTTCACTGTGCCCAGGTCATTACACTCTGACCCCCACGTCCCTGGGGCACTGACTGGCCAGGTGGTTGCCAGGGTAACCAGGCACACCGCTGGCTGACCGCAGGTATGGGTTGGATGTCAGGTCAGAAGGCTTGGGTAACCCACCCTCACTCTGTTGACAGATAGGAACCCAACTGTGTGCCCTCGGGCATATAGCTCTTCACCTTTCTTGGCCTCCGTTGATTTATCTCTAAGACAGGGTCGTAATAACCTGCCCTAACAGGGTTACCATGAACAAGAGGAATCAGTTGTGTAACCAGGTTGGGAAAGGCTTAAAAAATGTGCCACCTGTCGTCAGGCTGGCACCAATATTGATGTTGGCTACAGGTCAGGTGCTTGATGGCAGGGAAACCTGGAATTGCTCAGGTATCTGCTGCTCTCCTGCTGTGAGCGGCCCAGGGGGGTGGTGCTGGGATCCTGCGATGAGCGGGTCAGAGCCACCTCCCAGGGTGAGTAGTGTTCTGGTGGGGAGCTAGGCACATGGGCTTAGTAATGTAGGAATTTCATGATGGGGGTTGTGGGTGCCCACGTAGGGAAAGAGTGCCCTTGACCTGAGCTTGCAGGCGTTACATGGTAGCGAAAGCCCTACCCCAGACTTTGTACTGCAAGCTCCTTCTTCCTTGGATCCTTGAACCCTGGGGTCATAGAGCCTGAGCAGTGGCTCTTGGTGGCAGTGAGGGTCACAGGAACCAACAGACTGTTGCCAGGATTCTTGGATGGTCAGTCTTCTCTTTATTCCAGCACAAACCAACCCCCAGAGTCTAGAAACGCATGTGGCCCTGTGGGGATTTGGTGCCTGGTATTGGCAGGGTATTTGTCACCCTCTTTTCTATTGTAGACGGGGACATTCTGCCATCTTATATACAGGGAAACTGAGGCCCAGAGAGGGAAGGTACCTCGCCCAGAGTTACCCAGAGATCTGTGGTGGAACCAGGATTGGAACCTCCACCTCCTGTTGGCTTTGGACTGTGATTCCCCACTCCCAGTCTTTGGTCTCCTTTGGGTCCCGGAAGACTGACTAGTCTGAGCAGGGCATAGCCTCCTTTGAGAGCTGTTTGTCCACCCCCGAGTCCTGGGTCCCTTTCACCACTGAGAGATTGTTAATGCCCTCCCGGGAAATTGCTGAGATTTTCACCTCAGACAGACCCAGTGCCGGGCTGTGAGAAGCAGGTGCCCGTCTCGGGGGGTCCAGTATGGGGTCTTCTCCATTGCTCTCTTGTCCCCTTCTCTGCACCCCTGGCACAGGCTGGGGGGATCTTGAGGGGTCGATCTTCATTTGGCATTTGGAAACCACTTCTGCCACCAATTCCCCAAACCTAACACCCTTCTGCAGGGCTCCTTTCCGGCACTTTTTCCTGTAGACCTGGCTCGGTACCTACTGCTCCCTGTCTCCTGCTTTCTACTCTTTCCAGCACGCCTCCAGCTTCTTGGGGGAACACAGGCCCGGTGGTCAGAGGTGCTGCAGGGGAGGTAAGGAGCCGGGTGTCCCTGGCGTGGGCTGCTTGATCATCTGGCTGTGCTGGCTCCCCAGCCCCCACTGACTGCACGTGGCCTTGTGCTTGCCTGCCTCCTCTCTGCCTGTCCTCTCTGTCTGTTGCAGCGCCTGTGCCCTGCTGCTTGGCATGCTGAGGTTCACCTGACCCTGTGTGTGCTTGAGACTGCACGTGGCCTCCAGAGTGTGCATGGTGTTGGTTTTCCTGGGTCTAGGGGATCCAGCAGGGTTCCCCAGCAGAGAGTAGGGAGTGGGGACAACTCATCATTGGTCCTGACTCCATTTGTGAGCATGGGGCTTGTGTTAGCCTGCCAGGCTGCCAGAGCAAAATGTCATTGACTCATGCTCAATCATGTCCGACCCTTTTGCAACCCCATGGACTGTATCCCACCAAGCTCCTCTGTCCATGGGCTTTCCTAGGCAAGAATAACTGGAGTGGGTTGCCTCTTCCTCCTCCGGGGGATCTTCCTGACCCAGGGATTGAGCTATTGTTCTTGAGTCTCCTGCATTGCAGGCAGATTCTTTACCACTGAGCCACCTGGGAAGCCCCAACATAGACTGGGTGGCTTAAATAATAGGAATTTGTCACAGTTCTGGAGGCTGTACAAGATCCATGTACCAGCAGCGTTGGTGTCTGGTGGGGGCTCACTCCTTGGGTGGCGGTTGGCTGCCTTCTCGATGTGTCCTCACGTGACCTCTCCTCCCTGTGGGCTCCTGGAGAGATCTCTTCACCTTCTTATAAAACCTCTAATCCCATCATCAAGCCCCCACCCTCATGACCTAGTTACCTCCCAGAGACACACCCCATTTCGGTTAGAGCTCCAATGGATGAACTTGGGGGCCCACAAACATTCAGTCTGTAAGCAGAATGGTGGCGGCAGCATGCCCCAGAGTTCAGCAAACAGCAATATACATTCATTAAACCCTCACTCCACGGCAGGCATGCCCTCCCTCAGTCTACACAGTAACCCGCCGAGTAGGTGTTCTCTTCATTCGTATGTTCTAGACCAGGAGTTACAAGCAAAGAGGAGAAGGGACCCTTGTGGATGCCCCTGGAATCGGCAGAATCAGGATTTGAACCCAAGCAGCCAGATCCCATAAACACTGTGTGATGGTGCTGCTCAGAGTCCTAGACTGAAGGGAATCATGGAAACGATGTAGGTCAGTTCTCAGGTAACAGATGAAAAAGGCTGGCGGAAGTGAAACAGCTTACCTGGACATCAGTTAGCTTGTGTGTGAACCAGAATGCCCTCCCTCCAGGCTGCCTCTTTTCAGCCTTTGTCAGCAGATGTTGGGTGGCCTCCTGCGAAAGCCCGACATGCCTGCTCCCCAGTACTCTGCCTGACCAAGCCATTACAGCTGAGCTTCTGTACTGTCTTGCATTGGAGTCTGCGTTGTGGTTCCACCTGGTCCCTTCCTGTGGGGCAGGGAGTTGGGTTCTCCAGCCCACCTGCCTGGAGGGAAGGGGGCGAGGCTATGTGTCGTAATGGGGGGGCCTAAGCGCGCTGCCTGGAGGCTCAGTGGGGCTGTACGTGTGGGTGTCTCAAGAGCAGGCTCTGGGTCTCTTCACTCACAAGAGACATAAAAACACACTCAACTCACCTGCTTTCCCCTTCAAAGCAGAGGGACTTGGCAGTGTGTCCTCTGGGAGGTCACTCACCAGGACTTGACCTTGCTCTGAAGTTGGGGGGACATGGAAGAGAACAGAAGCGTCTTCCTGATTTTCAGGGAGGGCTTCAGATACCGTCCCAGGAGCTTGAGAGAGGGGGCAGTTGAAGCAGTTGTGGGTTTCTCATGCTTGAAGTGAAGAGGCTTTATGTGCATATACATGTATATGGCATGGAGTGGGGGAGGGTCATATCTCCAACTCCTCTAAGGGGAAAAAAGTTATTGTCTATGTCAAATTTGATCAGAAACAATATGAAAACTACAAACTTTTCACTAAGATAGAAAAATAAAACAGCTTCACTTCCCTGTCTGAATGAACTGTTCCCCAACATCACACCTGGGATCAGGCTGACCTGATCCTGCCAGGAGCGGAGGACTGGATTTTAGGGCCTTGCGTGGGCCCCCAGGACGTAGGCTGGGCTCTGTCCAAGCCTCTGGCTTTAAGGAAGGACCGTCTCTCCCCAGGTCCTCCAGCTCCTCCTGGCTGCCGAGTTGATGGGTCTGCCACACAGAAATAGGCCTATCTTGTGGCCAGCTGCTCCCAGGTCCCCTGCTGGCCCCAGATGGAGCTGAGGGCCCTGTCCCTGCCTGTCGCAGTCCCCCAGTTGGTCCCTCCTCCCCTTGTCTTCCAAGCTCCTCTGGTTATCTGACTTTGTGGTATACCCAGAAACGTGAGGCGTGGGCCCTCCCACTCTGGACCCTGAGAGTATGATGGGGGCAGGATTATCACATGCACCATCCAGGAGCTTATTGGAAGTGTAGACTCAGGCCCCACACCAGATGTACTGAATCAGAACCTGCATTTTTAACAGCATCCCCAGGTGATGTGTATACACCTTACAGTTTGAGAAACAATGCCCTGGAACTCTCATTTAATAAACATTTGTGGGCTGGTGGATTGACCTTCAGTTCATCTCTAGAATGGAAGGGAGTTTTTATGCTCACTCTTTGGATGCAGAAACTGAGGCTTGTCCACAATTGTGTAGCCTGTGAGTAGCAGAGCTTGGACTGGTGGTCGGTGGTTGTCTCCCAAGCTCCCATGCTAACTAATATTCCATCATATTAATATGTATGTTCTGCGTCATCCTTATCCATTCATCTGTGATGGGCATTTAGGTTGTCTCCGTGTCTTGGCTGTTGTGAATAGTGCTGCTGTGAACACAGAGGTGCATGAGTAGACACCTCCTTTTGATACCATTCTGATTGGTTTGGGGGAAACATCTTCCATTTACTTTGCTTTAAAGATAATCTAGAATAATTTGGTGTCGAGGCTCTTCTCAGAAGACCTGTCCTCAGTACCACCCATCTTCGCAGAGCCCTGCTGGTTTGATTCTGTGTGCTTGTGGCTGTCAGCCTGTCTTCCTACGAAACTTGAAGCCCCTTGAGGATAGAGGGTCATTTCTTCAACATTCCCAGTCTTCTCTCCCTCTTCTCCCTTCCCTTCCCGGGCCACATGTTTCTGATAAATGAGGTCACTCCTGGTGCTCAACATGATCTAGAAAGTTCTGTCCCTTCACCTTTTCTTGGGCCGCTGTCCTCGCCAACCAACCCCATTTTTGTTCCTCTACATGTAGGGAGCGCCAGCACTTCCTTCCAGACACAGTTCAGGCGCCTCCTCCACCAGGAGGTCCCCCTGATTGTAGCTGCAGACTACAGCATTCTCTCCCTCTGTCAAGCTCATTGGGACCTTGGCCCAGTCTCCCCAGTTAGAGGTCAGTTGGCTTCTCCTGCCCGGGGTCTGGTGTCTTGTCATTGTACCCCTGGCCCAGCTCCCACTGGAGAGAGTAAAATTTGCCAGCAGTTGATTCAGCAAGTGCCTGCTGGGGGTGCCATGATGGACAACTCGGGTCCCTCCTCTCAGAGGAGTGGCAGGTCAGTGAGCAAAGCCTGCTGCTGGTGTGCTGTGCCCGGGGAGAAGCAGCCGCTCTGGAGGAGGCCCGCAGCACGCAGTGGCCATCCCAGCGCTGGTGAGTCATAAGCCACCTAGTGCCACTCTTCCCGGCCCCGCCTGTGCATCAGCAGGCTGTAGTGTCAGTGAAGTCCACCATTGGGGAAAAGCAGGAAACGGGAACACCCGGTGGTGGCTGGTCTGTAGCTTACTCCCGTGGCCTGCTGGGCAAGATGCCAGACTTGCTGCCTGGCCATGGTGTCCTGGCCGTGTGGCTGCCCCCAGTTCTGTGGGCTGCTCTGCCTTGACATCTTGGAGGGGGTGGGAGGGTCGGTCTTTGAATCCCCTTGGAGGCTACAGCTCCTCAGCTGCCCGTCTCCAAGTAGGAGAATCACTGATGCCCAGAGAGAACTTGTTTGACCCACTCTGTTCCAGAGAGGGGAGTGAGTGAGACCTAGCAAGTTGTGGGGCCTTCCAAGGTGAGCTGGCAGGTGAGGCTGAACTTTAGGAGGGATCAGCTGCAGATGGATGGAAGAGGCGCCTTCCAGGTAAAGGAAAAATCCAGAGGGAGGCCCTGGGGAAATGGAAGTGACTTATCTGGAGTAGGGTATAGTCATACCTTTCTGGAACTAAGAGAGTGTGTGGGATGGACTGGGAAATGAGGGGGCATAGAGAGCCCGGCAGGAAGGCTTGTGGTATCCCTTTTGCTAGTGTTCCAGAGCTTTGGCCCTAGGTGGCCATACCATGAGGTGTAGCACAGCCCGTTTCCCGTAAAATTGGGCTCATCTGTTGGCCAGCACGCTGTCTGGGTCCATCTGGAGTAGTCTAGGCAAAGCCATTGTGGATCCACGTAACAAACTGTCCTCTTTTCTGTTGATCTGAGTTCTAAGCGTAACCCCAGTTCTCATGGACATGCATGATGCTTCAAGGCCTGTTCTTTTGACATCTTGAGCCTTACCCAGTTCAGCCCCGAAAGCCCCAGGGTCGCTGTCCATCTCTCAGCAGTTCTTTGGCAAATGGCTTCCTTCCCTCCTCCAGTCTGTGTTGCTTCCTGTTCTCTGCCCCTTGCGGCAATGACCCTCCATTTCTGCGGCCATGTGTCCTGCCCGAAGCCCTACAGACCTAGTCACTGCTGCCTAGCTTGGGGCTTGTGGGCCCCTTGAAAGCCAGAGGTGCCTTGTGCTTTAGCCAAGCCAATCCCTTTGCCTCTTGCCCGCAGCCCAGCACCAGGGAGGCTACTCTGGGAGGTTTATCTGCTGGCCAACTAATAAAAGGATGGCCTGGCCATGGAGGGAGATAGCCCTGGTTCACCCAAAATACTGCAGTATGATGCTAAATTGTGAAAGTGCTGTGAAATTTTTAAAGTAAAAATGTAAAAAACATTAAGTAGCTGTGAGAATTATCTTTTCCTCACCCCTCAAGATTTTTTTTTCTGTTCATTCAGTCTGAAACCGCCAGCTCTTCTACTCTCTCCTGAGATTTTATGGCTTTATGTGTATGTGTGTGTGTGTAACTTCAAGCTTATGCACACATGTTCTTTTTTTAAAAAGTAGCCATTTATGTGTGCATGCTCAATCACTCAGTAGGGTCCCAAAGACTGTAGCCTGCTATGCTTCTCAAAACATGGGCTTTTTTTCCAGGCAAGAATACAATTTTATGGGTTTAGTAAAACTTTGAAAAAATGAAAGAACACCAGGCAGCTCCTAGGGCGGGATATGGTGGGGATATTTGGTTTGGGGGGTTTTTTTAGTCCTGGTATGGCAGGAATTAGCTGTTTATTTTGGCTTCCTTCTCCAAGGGGCGTGGGCCATCTGCCTTGTGGGAAACAGGTCAGCCCTGGCCGCACACTGTGAGCCCTGGAGGGAGAGGCTGGCCTGCAGATGGAGACGAATGAGCAGTCTGGGCGTCTTGCAAGGGGCTGGTGTGTTCATTGTGTGCTCACCAAGCCTTTACTGAGGTCCTGCCTGGGTTGAGAGATACAAAACAGGACAGGAAGGTGGGCGGACTCACAGAAGGGAGACCGTGGAGCTGGAAGTGAAGGAGCTGGTGTGGTCTCCCTGCCTCAGCTCCTGGTGGCCCGTTCCTCCATCGTTGGAGGCCACCCCCGAGAGTAGTTGGTGGGGGTGTGAAATGTGGACAGGGGATGGAGGGGTGCATTTGAGAAACCAGCACTGACACCATGGCCCAGCTGTGCCAGGGTAGACAGCTGTCATTCAGCCATTAGATACACATGTGAAAGGCAGGCCCCCATGGGTGGCCAGAAGCCTGAGATTTGGGAACCGCTGGTGGGTCATCGAGGGTAAGTAAGGAAAGAGGTGTGGAGTCTGGGCTGAGAGGACGGATGGTGTTGAAGCCGGAAGACCTGGGTCTGGCTGGCACTTAGAGTGGAGAGGTGTTGGAGGGAATCTCTTCTCCCTGAATTAGATTTCCCGTTTGTCATTCTAGGGAAGGGCTAAACCCCTACCTAAGAGATCATTTTGAGCATTACTTGAAATGTTTTCTGAGAGCACATGCTCTGTTCTTCAGAATATCATCAGATTTAATGTTCACAGCCAACCTATGAGGTGGACACGGTTAGCGACCTTATTTTGTGTTTGGGGAAACTGAGACTTAGATCTCTGTAAATATTTTGGGGTATATTCTTCCAGTCTTTTTTCCCTGTAAGTTTATATTTTAAAGAAAAATAAGTTCATACATTCATGTATTTTGTAACTTGTTTTTTGAAGTTAATATTTTATGAACGAGTTTCTAGTATATGTGTACATTAAAGTAGCATCATAGCATTTCATTGCAAGAATCTATTGCAGTTTAGCAAACTTACCTCCTGTTATTGAACCTGTAGGTTAAGTCTCTCTTTCTCTCTTTTTTTTTTTTGCCATTATAACAATGCTGTACTGGATATACTTAAAGCTAAATTTTTAATTTTTTTGCATATATTATTTTTTTAAGGATAAATTTCTGGAAGTAGAGTAAAGTCAAAGTATATGCACTTTTCAGAGACTGATACAAGTCAAATTGTCTGCTCTTCTTTTCTTAAGATTTTTCAATTGGTAAAGTATAAAATTTAGCATCTTAACCATTAACAATCTTTCAGCTGCAGTAAATACACATAAAATTTATTATCGTAACCATTTTTAAGTGTACAGTTCAGTAGTGTTAAGTACATTCGTGTTGTGGTGCAACCAATCTCCAGAACACTTTATCTGGCAAAATTGAAACTCTGCATCCAGTAAACAGCTTTCCATTCCCCCCCCCCCAGCCCCTTGCAGTCCCCATTCCACTTTTCGTCCCTGATTTGACTACTCTGGGTGCCTCGTAGAAGTGGAATCATACAGATTTTGTCTTCTGTGGCTGGCTTGTTTCACTTAGCATAATATCCTTAAGGTTCATCCGTGTTGTTGCTTATGGCAGGATTTCCTTTTCTTAAGGCTGAATAGTATCCCACTGTATATGTATCTTACATTTTCTTTATCTATCCATCAATAGACACTTGGGTTGCTTCTGCCTTTTTGCTATTGTGAATACTGTTGCTATGATCATAAGTGTACCATATCTCTTCTAGACCTTTTTTTCAATTCTTTTGTGTGTATACCCAGAAGTAAAGTTGCTGGGTCGTATGGTAATTCTGTTTTTAATCTTCTGAGGAATAACCGAGCTGTACCATTTTGTATTCCCACAGTTGTCCGCTTTTGAGTGTGATTTGTAAGAGTTCTTCCCAGCCTGGCCTTGAGCTTCCTCTCTGAGGGCTGAAGCAGTCACTGGCATGTCTTCCTCTCCCATCCTCCACCTCCATAGGGTGTACCCTTCTTGCATGCCCTGTACTCTTTGACCAACTGGGTCGGCAGGAGGGAGGGCTCCACATATCTGGAAAGTTCACTATAGAGGAAGCATTGCGTTCTCCATCTCCACATCCAGAACCCCAGGCTCCAAGGGCGGGGCTTCTTGGAAGAACTGCTGTCCAGGATGGGATGAGTCACTCAGACCGATGAGGCCAGGGCCAGCCTGTGTGTTGAGCCCAGGGCTGTGCCAGGGTCAGTTTGCCTCCAAATGGAAAGTTTGGAGTTCATGAGAAAGCAAGAGTTCTTCTTGAAAGAGAAACTCCCCTCTCTCATAGGACAGGGTGTTTTCACAGAAAGACCCCTCTGCTAGTGGAAATTCAGGAGGTAGTACCCAGTGCTTCCTGGGAGCCCCTGGCTTCTTGACACTTGGCAGGGCTGGGATCCACTGGGATCTTTTGGGGGCAGGCTCGGGAGCAGCCTGTCTCCGTCTTGGACCTAGGATGGTCTCACACACAGGGCGGAGGGTGAAGAAACTGGAGACCTGGAGTCCCTGGTATATTTCCCATTAGATATTCATAGACAGGAAAATGGACCTTCATATGAATCAAAGAGCAAATATAAAGCAAAGAAGCCTTTTTTTATGGACAGAACTAGTAATTGGACTGCGACTCTCGCTAGGAGGAGCTCCAGGAAGCTTTTTGGTCTTCTGTATGTTGGAAATTATTTCATACACCACCACTTCAATGACTGTATCCCCTCTAATTTGATCTTCATTAGTTCCCTAGAGTCATAATTGCTTCCTTTAAAAGAGGAATATTTTTATTGTTTTTAGATATATTTTTATACAGTTCTAGGTCTTGAGTGTGTAATTTGATGAATTTGGCAAATGTAGATACCCATGTAAGCAATAGCCCAGTAAAGACAAAGAATATTTCCATCACCCCAGAAAATTCCCTCAGGTCCTTTGCCTATTGGTCCCTTCCCCAATCCCACCCCAGGCAGTGATTGCTTCTTTTCTATTAATACAGGGAATAATTTTGCTCTTGTTTAGAATGACATATAACTGAAATCATAGAGCCTGTACTTTTTGATATCAGGCTTCTTCTGCACAATTATAAGTTCTGAGAGATTCATCTGTGTTGTTTATTTCTGAGTAGTATTCCATTGTATAAATATGCTACGGTTTGTTTATAAATTCAGCATGAACTGTTTTTTAGAAAGGGAGAAGCTTCACCAGGCTCTGCACTCTGCCTGAGTGAACGTGCACATTCCTCTATGCATCCTTCCACTCAGTGAACACCAGGTCTTGCTCTCGCAGGGTGCAAAGATCAACCAGAAATGGGAAGAGAGGAAAGTTACAGTGTAGGGAAAGGGCACACGCAGAGGAGACGCAGCTAAAACGTTCTGCTGGTTCTGGAGTCGAGAGACTTGCGAAGCCTTCAGGGAAGAGGTGGTTTCACTGTGAGCTTCCAAGGAGGATGGATTTAGAATTCTCCGAGAAGCACAGTAGAGAGGCCCCTACTAGGAGCTGAAGGAACGGATGAAGCGCAGGGAAGGTGGCGGCCCCACAGACAGGTGCCTTGTTGCGGCCAGCCCACTGGGGTCTGGCAGCCTGAACCTGCCAGGCAGCTGGCATCACCCATCCCAGTTCTGGGCCCAGAGGTAGGGCAGTAGGGAACCCAACCAGTGGCATGTCTCTGGCCCGGGGCGGGGAGGGCGGGCACAGGGTGTGTGGAAGCAGACCCGCTCTGTGTCTGCTGGAGATGGCCGTGCCCTCCAGCCATCTGCGCTTGGCTTCCAGGCCAGGCCTGCACGGCTTCTGTGTCCCGCCGTCCTTCAGGGAGCGGCGGCCATGGGTCTCGAGAGGAGAGGCTGGGCCAGCACGAGCAGTGATGTGGGGACCTGCCTCCTCCTGCCTTCTGGTTGCGCCTCCTCCAGCTCACCCTCGGTTCCTCCTCCCGCTTCAGTCCTCTCCTGGTTCTGAGTCATTTGGCAGGAGGCATGTTGACACTTGGTGACCCGGGTAACCAAGTCTTTGTGTTGAGCAAGGGCCTTCACGGCCTGTGCCCAGCATTTCCCAGACTGAGGCACCCCGACCTTTGAACCAGTTCACACCCCATCCTGGCAGAGGGCAAGGTCCCTGAATCTGTATGCGTTGACATCTAGCCAAGAAAAGCAGTAATTCCTTACCTTGTGTTTGTAGAGTACTCTGTCCTTTGTCAGACATGACCGGGCTGGTCGTTTGTTCAGCCAGCCAGTGCTTGCATCGTGCCTACTGTGTGCCAGGTTGTAGACAGGGGAACGTGATGAGGTCTGTGCCTTTAAGGAGCCTACAGTCTGGCTGAGCAAACATGTGCACAAATAAATAAGTATAAAAAATGGTGGGGCTGAAATATGTAAAGTGTAGACCAGGAGAGGAGGTTGGTTATGCCAGGGTGTACCAGGAGGGGCTCCACAGAGGAGGTGGCACTCGGTGGGGCAGAAGGTGAGCTGTAATTTTGGGTGGACTCTGGGGTTCCCGACATTCCAGGCAAGAGGAGCAGTCTGAGCAGTCGGCATCTGGGAGCAGAGGCTGGGTGCGGGTGCAGCAGGTCCGGTGTCCTAGTCAGCTCAGGCTCTAAGCACCACAGACTGGCTGGCTTGTACCCCACAGACACTTGCTTCTCATAGTTCTAGAGGCTGGAAGTCTGAAATCAAGATCAGGTTCTGGTGAGGCCCCTCTTCCAGATTGTTTGTTATTGATTTTAGTTGCTAAGTTGTGTCTGGCTCTTTGAGACCCCTGACTGTAGCCTGCCAAGCTCCTCTGTCCATGGGATTCTCCAGGCAAGATTACTGGGGTGGGTTGCCATTCTCTTTGCCAGGGGATCTTTGTGACCCAGGCATCAAATGTGTGTCTCCTGCATTGGCAGGTGGGTTCTTTACTGCTAAACCAGATTGCAGGCTGCCAACATCTTGCTGTGTGCTCACACGATGGAACAGATGAGGGAGCTCTCTGGGGTCTCTACAGACACCAATCCCTATCACGAGGGCTCCAGCCTCAGGACTTAATCACTTCCCCAAGGCTAGCCTCCTCATATCATCACCTTGGGCTGTAGGTTTTCAACATGTGACTTTCAAGAGGAAACAAACATTTAATCTATAATGTGTGCTGAGAGACCAGGCTGGGGAGTTGACAGGGATGTACCTTGGAGGGTGTGGTACAGAGAGCCAGGAGTTTGGACCTTATGCTATAGCAGCAGGGACCCTTGGAGGGGTTGTAAGCAGGAGAGTTTTAGAAGCATCACCCTGGGAGCCATAAGCAGGATGGATGAGAGCCTGGAGGAAGAACTGTGAGCTGCATGTGACAGAAAGGCAATTTATATCTACTCAAGAGATAAAGCCGGAAATAAGGAGAAAAGAGAAGGGGAGGGGAGAGGAGGTTGGAAATGTTAAGTGGTCATCAGTTGGATGTTAGGGCCAAAGGCAGAGGAGGATTCTCTTCTTATCCCTTCCTTCAGTCAGTTCATCTTGAACACACACTACATGTCACATACTGTGTGGGCACAAAGATGAGAACGATCTGAGTTCTGCCCACTGAGAACCTCCATCTAGGGCAGCTCTCTCTAGTCAGGACTGTGAGTTGCACGTTTCGCGAGTACTATTTTAGCAGACTTTGACCCCTCCCCTGCCTCCAGGGAGAAGTAGGGGAAGTGCTTTATTGGTGCCTACATTGGAAGTTTTCAGGGTGTAGTTCTTCAGGCAAGGTGTTCAAACTCTTTAGGAATCTGCTCTTTACCATCAAGTCTCATCTCTGCTCTGTGTAGACTTCATTTTTTTTTTTTTTTTTATGACTAAGAGTTTAGTCAGTCTTTTTCCTGTCTTAAAACAACAACAGATATAAATATAGTTGTTTTCCTTCACAGCTTTCTCTTCCTGGTTTCTTATAGTTTCGGGATTTTTGTTTTTGTTTTGACTTTAGAGTGGCTCAGAGGTTAAGAGCGTCTGCCTGCAAAGCAGGAGACCTGGATTCGATTCCTGGGTTGGGAAGATCCCCTGGAGAAGGAAATGGCAACCCACTCCAGTATTCTTGCCTGGAGAATCCCATGGACAGAGGAGCCTGGTGGGCTACAGTCCACGGGGTTGCAAAGAGTCAGACATGACTGAGCGACTTCACTTTCACTTCACTTTTCTTATATTTAAATTTTGGTAAGAAAACACACATGTATAAAATATACCATCTTAACCGTTTTCAAGTGTACCATCATGTTAACGACATTCACGTTATGTAGCTTCATTTTAAGGTCAGCTTTCCCTAACATTTCTAGTCTGACCTCTTAGCAGCTTAACAAGCCCAGTGGAAGGGGTGAGAATTCTGGGATCGGGTCCTCTTGGCCCCACCTGGCCACATGCACACCCTAGCCAATCACTGTGGGCTTGATGATAAGTCAGCCTGGATCACGTGCCTGCACTGGAGGTGGGATGGGGTCTTTACCCTGTGAACCATGGGGTCTGAGGCTGCGGGATGGACACTCAAAGGGAAAGTGAGGTGCTGCTGCTGAAAGAATGGGAAGTGAATGCCAGGGACACAAAAGCAGCAGATTCCCCTGCAGGCACATAGCACCTGAGCGTGTAACGTAGGCGGGGTAGAGATTGGTTGGTTCCTCAAGAAGTCTGTGTGTAAGTGCTGTGTAATTGAGCATCTACCATGTGCAAGGACTGTGGCACAAGGACTGCGGCACTTTTACAGTCCAAAGAGACTCATTTGCTCAAGTTGAACTGCTGGGGGAGAGAAGAGTTGGATGTAAATAACCGCTCCAGGATGTAGACATGGGGAGTGCCTGGGGAGAGGTCAGGATTGCTTCGTGGAGTGCTGTCTGGAAGGCCAGGCAGGAGTTGGGCATGCGGGTACCACCAGTGTGGTTCCCCACAGGGGGCACGGGTGCCTGCTGTCTGCCCACTGCTTGATGCTAGCCGCTGCTAATACCATTCTTGCTTTAGGCCCTCCCCCCCCACTCCCCGGACCTCTGCTTCCCACTGGCTGCTCCGGAGTCTCAGATGAGGCCACCCTGGGCCCCTGAGAGGGGCCTGGAGTTGGGCACCCCCACCTTCAAGCAGGGCAGGTCCGAAGTGCGCCCCTCCTCCTGCAGGCCTCTCCCTGGAACGCCTGCCCAACTCCATTGCTTCCCGCCCCCGCCTGACTGAGAGGGAGGAGGAAGTGATCACCTGTTTTGAGAGAGCCTCCTGGATCGCTCAGGTGTTCCTGCAGGAACTGGATCACTTTCACTTCACTTTTCTTATATTTAAATTTTGGTAAGAAAACACACATGTATAAAATATACCATCTTAACCGTTTTCAAGTGTACCATCATGTTAACGACATTCACGTTATGTAGCTTCATTTTAAGGTCAGCTTTCCCTAACATTTCTAGTCTGACCTCTTAGCAGCTTAACAAGCCCAGTGGAAGGGGTGAGAATTCTGGGATCGGGTCCTCTTGGCCCCACCTGGCCACATGCACACCCTAGCCAATCACTGTGGGCTTGATGATAAGTCAGCCTGGATCACGTGCCTGCACTGGAGGTGGGATGGGGTCTTTACCCTGTGAACCATGGGGTCTGAGGCTGCGGGATGGACACTCAAAGGGAAAGTGAGGTGCTGCTGCTGAAAGAATGGGAAGTGAATGCCAGGGACACAAAAGCAGCAGATTCCCCTGCAGGCACATAGCACCTGAGCGTGTAACGTAGGCGGGGTAGAGATTGGTTGGTTCCTCAAGAAGTCTGTGTGTAAGTGCTGTGTAATTGAGCATCTACCATGTGCAAGGACTGTGGCACAAGGACTGCGGCACTTTTACAGTCCAAAGAGACTCATTTGCTCAAGTTGAACTGCTGGGGGAGAGAAGAGTTGGATGTAAATAACCGCTCCAGGATGTAGACATGGGGAGTGCCTGGGGAGAGGTCAGGATTGCTTCGTGGAGTGCTGTCTGGAAGGCCAGGCAGGAGTTGGGCATGCGGGTACCACCAGTGTGGTTCCCCACAGGGGGCACGGGTGCCTGCTGTCTGCCCACTGCTTGATGCTAGCCGCTGCTAATACCATTCTTGCTTTAGGCCCTCCCCCCCCACTCCCCGGACCTCTGCTTCCCACTGGCTGCTCCGGAGTCTCAGATGAGGCCACCCTGGGCCCCTGAGAGGGGCCTGGAGTTGGGCACCCCCACCTTCAAGCAGGGCAGGTCCGAAGTGCGCCCCTCCTCCTGCAGGCCTCTCCCTGGAACGCCTGCCCAACTCCATTGCTTCCCGCCCCCGCCTGACTGAGAGGGAGGAGGAAGTGATCACCTGTTTTGAGAGAGCCTCCTGGATCGCTCAGGTGTTCCTGCAGGAACTGGAGAAGGTAAGCTGGAAATGACAACCCCGTCGTCATCACTGCCCTCTGCTGAGCACGTGTATCTGTGCACCACCCAGCCCTCCAGCCCCGCCAACTAACCCCATAGGTTATGCTTGTGCAAATTAGAAAAGAGGGCCCTGCACCCATCCTTAAGATGCTCTGGAAACTCCTTATAGTATCCTGATGCTGTTAGATGAGACTCTTTACTGCCAGAAAACAGTTTTAATAAATAGAAGAGTCCACGCTGTCAATGGGGAGCCGGCAAACTCCTTGATGAGCTCAGCTCGTATGACCAAATTTGACAGCCCTGTTTGAGACAGACCTCACAACAGCTCTATGAAGTAAGTATTATATTCATCCCTGTTTAATAGATGAGGCTTAGGTTCGTCTATTTGCCCACTCCTCTCCCCTTGAAGGGCTTTCCTGGGTGGCTCAGTGGTAAAGAATCCACCTGCCAACGCAGGAGACACAGATTCAATCCTGGGTCCGGAAGATCCGCTGGAGAAGGAAATGACAACCCACTCCAGTATTCTTGCCTGGGAAATACCCCCATAGACACAGGAGCCTGGCGGGCTACAGTCCATGGGGTCTCAAAGAGCTGAACGTGACTTAGTGACTGGTCAACATCACTCACTCCCCTTGGAAGGGTGCAGTCAGGCCAGTCCTTGTAGACTCTTCTCAACTCTCAGGTTCCCTGGGAGTCCCTTACTGGATCCCCTGGTAGGGAAGAGGCCCGTTCTTAAGGCTGCAGAAACAGGACTCGAGTGTATTCCCTGGCACAGGTTCACGTGGAGACTTGAGTTGACCTCTGCCAAGGTCACATGCAGTGTTTTAGAAGCTCTTCACATTTGAATTACATATAGTTTGGAGGAAGCATTCAGGAAAAAGAGAAAGTCACCCATTCCGTAGAAGCCTGGCCTTTGGACTCTGTAAAGGGAACAATGTAGGCAATGAGCTGTAATGGTGTTCAGGGCTGGAATCAGCACCCTGGGGACTCTGGGCTCACACATGGGCCTCGATAACTGGTTATGTGGGTCCAGGGAGGGCAGGCCGTGGAACCCTGTGCATTCTCGGCAAGACTGGGTGTGCCTTCTAAGACCCAGCCCCAACCTCTGAGGAACTAAGAATCCTTCTTAAACCTACGTCAGTTTTTGAAAAATAGGGTAGATGGCTCGTTAATTTTTTTTCCCCTTGGTTCAGAGAGGGAGGTGGCAGAGTGAAGGCAGGCCCTCCCAGAGCTGAGCTTAAGTGACAGCTCGGTTAATAATATAGCTGTTCCTCAGCTTCCCCAGAGAGCCGGGGTCAGCCATCCAGCTGTTCGGAGGTATGTGACAGGACAG
This sequence comes from Cephalophus harveyi, assembly GCA_006410635.1. Classification (NCBI taxonomy): domain Eukaryota; kingdom Metazoa; phylum Chordata; class Mammalia; order Artiodactyla; family Bovidae; genus Cephalophus; species Cephalophus harveyi. Next base: position 312,003 of record SJYT01029174.1, on the reverse strand, counting down.
TGCAGTGCCTGGCCTTTGGTAGCCACTTGAGTGCTTGTTGAATGAATGTACCAATAAATACAGGGCCCGGAATGTGTAGCTGGCCAGACTTGAGTCTGCAGTCATGGCCCAAGCCAGCTTTGTGTTCCCAGGCACTTTCTGAGCCTCAGTTTCCTCTGAAGTGCAAATAAAACCAGCGTTGGAGGGCTGTTGTGGGCATCCGGCATTTGCATGCAGAGAATGGTTTAGACTTATTTTATTTATTTATTTTTTTTTTCTGAAGGGTACTGTTTTATTTGACAGACAGCATGGACTTCATACATATCCCTTATCAATGCCTTTAAAACCAAACAACTTTAAAATTTAGCAACAGTTTCTCCAAGTACAAAAATACACATTTATTACATAGGGTAGTAAAATTTGTCAAGATATACAAAATCAAAGCATTTTAGATAAAGCATTGGTCTAATATATTGTAGATTGACAGAGTATAATAAAATGACATGTAGTCTGTCTTCAAATCATACAGTGTAATACTTAGTGGGTAGGAAACCATCCACTCAGTTTAAAGCATAGAAGATGCTGAGGTTCTTCCATAACCATTGCTAGTCTCTGTGTTCCCTTAGATACTCCTGTAACATTTCATGTGAATAGTTAATGTTGCTGGAAAGTATTATACTGTAGACTTATTTTAAGTGGAAGCAGGTCAGGTTGCGTTTGGTCTGAATACTGCGCTACGTGTCCCTGAGGTGCCCGGGGGCTTGGGAGGTGCTGGAGCCGCTGCCCCTGCCTGGGCTGACCCTGGCCCCAGCCCCTCAGCCTTGGAACCTGCAGACAGCAGCTCTCTCTGTGTCCCCCTTGCTAGGTCACAAGTAACACCACATCCCGGCACCTGAAAGGCTCACACCCGGTCGACTACGAGCTCACCTACTTCCTGGAAGCCGCCCTCCAGAGCGCTTATGTGACGAACTTGAAGAAGGGGTAGGTCGCCAGCAGACGAGCAGGACCTGGTCATTTCTTCTTGTCCTGGGAGCTGCTCACATTGGTTTCGCTGAATCAGGTCCCCCTCGTCTCTTGGACATGTGTGTGTGGACTCCCTGGAGAGGACAGCGGCGGGGAGGGGTTTGGCTTGTTCCCGTCTTGTCAGATCAGCGTGCCCAAGAGCTTGGGAGCGGGGCCGGGCTTTAGGAAGCTGCTGAAGCAGTGAAGCCTGCACGTGTTGCGGGATGGTCGTCTTTAGAAGAGGAGGTTCTGGGGGCCTGACAGGGTATGGGAAGAGGGAAGGACAGTGAGCCAGGCAGTCTAGCGGTGGTTGCTGTCGCCTGAAGTGTCGGCTGAAGTCATTTTGCTTCCCTGAGCCTCATTCTTTCCAAAATATAATGGAAAAGGCAATTCCTGCTTGTTCCATCTTTCAGAGGGCTGTGAGATACCAGGGGAGATGTGAAAGTAAAGGCTTGGCATCGTTTTGGGGGGTGCAACTGCCTGCAGATGAGGTGGCAAGAAGCTCATTCTCCTGTGTGTTGACTGGAGGGCCTGGGATGCACAAACACGGGCCGAGAACCCCTTTCTTAGTCTCTTGCTCCTTGGGGTTAAGAAGGGCGCCCTCCCTTGTGAAGAGCCTGGTAGATGTTCCCACCTGCTGGGGGTGGGGCTGGGGTGTAGGTGCCAGGCCCAGCGTGGTGTTTCATGGGGTGCGTTGGGTGGTGGTGGAGATGGAGGAAGAGGCGACCCAACCAGGAGGGTGTGTTGCTGGCGGCGTTGGGTCTTTGGCGGTTCTACAGGGCTCAAGGCCTCCACCAGGCCAGATACTGGCAGATAGGGGCCTGGGCTTCCTGTGCCCCGAGTCCCTCAGCATCATTACCACCTTCTGCAAATACGGTGGGCTGGGGCCCTGAGGGCATCCAGGCAGGCAAGGGACCCGGGGGAGTGGGGACTCATGTGCTCAATGGAGTGGGTCACCGTGCAGGTTGGGTGAACACCTCGCCTTTCTCAAGCCTCCCAGGTGGAGGTGGGCCTGCCACACAGGTTACCTCCTCCCCACAGGTGAGGAAACAGGGTCAGGATCAGCTTTCTTTGCTCTGACTGGCTAGAGTCCTTTGAGGCCCCTGTGTCATTTTTGGTGTGATTCATTTTGTTAAATTCCACTTTATTCATTCTTTTAACATTTTTGGAATAGAAGACTCTTACACAGGATACCAAATTAAAAAGGTACAGGAGACAATAAGTTTTCCTTCCGTCTCCACCCCCTGCCTCCTGAATCCTCCGTAGGCCGTGTTCCTAGGCTCTTGTGTCATTCCAAGATAGTTAGCAGCGTTCCTAAATGATTATATGCATGTAGTATTTTCTTCCTTTTTAAAATGCGTATTCTCCCATTTGCCTTTTTTCACTTAAAATGTATCTCTTGGAGATTGTTCCACATCAGAGCTGCCTTTTCTTCACACTGCTCGGTGGTATTCGTAGTACCCTGTAGTTCAGATGTCCTGCTTCAGATGTCTTCAGTTTACTGGGAACTGGGTTACTCAGTTCCCAACTGAGGAACAAATAGGTCACTTCCAGACTTGGGCTCTTTTCAGCATATGCCAGAGTCCAGAACAGAACCGTACCGGTGCATTATTTCAGTGAGAATCTACAGGGTAAATTCTAACAGAGGGACATTCTGGATTAAAAGGTATGCGCATTGGTCATTTCACTAGAGATGGCCAGTGTAGACCTCATGTATGTGTTAGTCGCTCAGTCGTGTCTCTGCGACCCCATGGACTGTAGCCCGCAAGGCCTCTCTGTCTATGGAATTCTCCAGGCAAGAACACTGGAATGGATTGCCATTCCCTTCTCCAGAGGAACTTCCCAACCCAGGGGATCAAACCCTGGTCTCCTGCCTTGCAGGCAGGTTCTTTACCGTTTGAGCTACAGGGAAGTCCTGCTTGAGCTACAGAGATGGCCAGCTTGGACCTCGTAGGGATTTCCATTCCTGTGCCACCAAGATGTGTGGGAGAGGCTGCTTTGTAAGCTCTCACAGCGCAGTGCAAGCTTTGTTAAGAAAAATTTTATTGAAATATAGTTTGATTTACAGAGTTGTGTTAGTTTCAAGTATACAGCCAAGTGCTTCAGTTATATATATATATACATGTATTTGTCTATATTCTTTTCCTTTACAGGTTAATACAAAATATTGATTATAGTTTCCTGTGCTATACAGTAGGTCCTTATTGGTTATCTATTTTTTATATAGTACTATGTGTATTTTAATCCCAAATACCTAATTTTTATCCCTCCCTCCCCCAAAATGAACAATTTATTGGTTACTCCCTTCTTCCTAGTTTATATAAGTAATATGTTTATGGTGGAAATTTTGAAAAATACTTAAAAATATAAAATAGACAAATTAAAAATCACATAGTCAATCTTCAGATCAGAAACTGGCAAATTATGACCTTTTGACCAGTCACCTGCTTTTATAAAGTTGTTTTTAGAACATAGCTCTCCCATTGGTGTAGATATCTTCTAGATCTCTGGCTGCGTTAGAGCATCTACAGAGTTAAATGACTCCAAGCCTAAGATATTTACAATCTGACTCTGTACAGAAGAACATTTTCCGGCTCCCATACTCCAGATAATCACTATTAATATCTGATATATGTCTTTTCACATTTTCCTATGTATAGATATACAGGTGTATTATTTTTTTCCTTTTTTTTAAACAGCAACAAAACAGTATCATAATTTATAGTTCGCTGCTTTGGAGCCTGCGTTTTCCACTCAGGGCTTGGTTGCAAGCCTCTTTTGTGCCCTTGCTCATCTCTTTTCCCTATGAAGTTGCTCCCTGTGGGGTCAGGGGAAGATGGCCAGGTCCACACCTGCGGGTGGTCTTAGGACTAGGTGGGCTTTGTGGCTGGGACAGTCATCCTTGAGCTGGGCTTTGAGGGAAGAGAGATTCCCAGAGACAGGAGGAGTCTGGGTGGGGCAGAAGATAGGATGGCGCTGAGGATTCTAGATGGGGAACTTGGGACGCTCCAAGGCCAAATACACTTGGGAAACAGTGAGTTAAAGACTTCCCAGACCCTGTAGGAACTCCAAGGAGCTTGAATGCAGCTGGTAAATTTTCAGGAGGAGGCAAAGGCATGTGGAGTTTTCAGCTTGGTTTGACATGGAGCCCTTGTTTGGGGTGGGACTCTGAGGGGGATCAGCTGGATGGAGACATGGTTTCTGGCCCAGGCAGCTTTTCCATCCAACAGGCATTCCAGTCCCATCAGAGCCACATCCCATTTGGGGTGTTGGAAGCTCTGAGCTTTAGCGCTTAATACCTGGAAGAGAAGGAAGCAGAGTCCTTGGCCAGAATGCGGAGCAGGCCGTGGCGAGGCCACTCCCCGGAGGCAGAGGTGGCTGAGATGGCCGGAGGTGGGCCTGGGCCTGGGGAGAGGTGGTCCTGCCCCAGCTGGACCCCAACCTGGAGGAGATCTGTGCCCCCTCCCTTCTCCCTGTCCCGCCCTCCTGGTAGAGGCAGTGGGTTGCCCCACAAGTCCTGTCCTCCAAATGGTAAGAAAAGGGAGACGGTCCCGGCCAGGGACACAGGCTCCTTCCTTGCTCTTCCCTTACGTGAACACCCAGCCCAGCACCCTGTTCATCACAGCTGCTTAGAAAGTCGTTAGCATTTATTTGTATTATTTTTTAGAAGCACTCCACAGCTAGGTGGGCTGCTGCCTCAAGCTTTAAATTTACACTTAAAAAAATTCTCAAGTGCTAGGCCAGGGAGGTAGTGGTGTCCCCATTTGGGATGCGAGGATCAGGAGGCCCAGAGAGCCAAGGTAGTTTTCTTCCCAAGGGTGGTACTGGCCTGGGTGCCTGGGTGCCTCACACCAACCAGGCCAGGGAGGTGGGGCCATTGGGTGGTACCCTGTCTGCTCTAGTTCCATCCACCATCTGCTTTTTTGTTCTTCTTTGATTACTGAACCTCAGTTTCAGTGAGATGGTGGCCTGGCAGGCTGGTTCCTGTTTTTACTGCTCAGGCAGCTGCCACCTGGCTGCTTCCCTTTAGCAGGAGACTGTTGTCACCCTGTTTTTGCAAATAAAGTTTTATTGGCACATAGCTACACCCATTATTTGCATATCGTCTCACCCACAGAACTGAGTAGTTGGGTTTGAGACTGGATGGCTAATCCTAAAATATTTATTCCCTGGCCCTTTACAGAAAAGAGTCTGCTGATACCTGCTCTCTGCTTAAAAATTCCTTCCTGTCCGGGCCTCTTGCAGGAGAAGAGGTGCTTTTTTCTGTAGGGGAGCCCTGTGGATCAGAGGAGTAGGTTTTGGGGAGAGGGGACAGTTCTTTTTGATGGCACTGTGATGACACCCCACTCCAGCACTCTTGCCTGGAAAATCCCATGGACGCAGGAGCCTGGTGGGCTGCAGTCCATGGGGTCGCGAAGAGTCGGACATGACTGAGCAACTTCACTTTCACTTTTCACTTTCATGCACTGGAGAAGGAAATGGCAACCCACTCCAGTGTTCTTGCCTGGAGAATCCCAGGGACGGGGGAGCCTGGTGAGCTGCTGTCTATGGGGTCGCACAGAGTCGGACACGACTGAAGCGACTTAGCAGCAGCAGCAGCAGCAGCAGCAGCAGCATGGCTTGTGGAAGCTTAATTTCCCGACCAGGGATGGAACCTGGGCCGCAGCAGTGAAAGCGCCAAGCCCTAAGCATTGGACTGCCAGTGAGTTCCCCAGGGGGTTCTGATTTTAGTGTTCTGTGCCCTTCATTCATTCATAGGAAATACTCCTCTTGCTAATACATGCCATGTAAGTGCTGAATTTGTGCGGCGCTTGCTTGTGTACCGTGTCCTTCCAGCACTCCTCTGAGGTAGGTGCTGTCACTCGCACCCCCACTTTACAGATGGGAAACTGAGGCACAGAGAACACAAGTGACTTGTCCGGAGCAGAGCTAGGACTGTGTATGCCGGTCTTGCCTTGCACCATTAACCACCAGGCTACACTGCCCACAGCAGATACCTAGGTTCAGACTCCATGGCCACCCCCGAGGTGCTCACAGCCTGCCACGTGTTCCTGCGAGTATGCCCCTACTTGGTGTGCGTGGTCTTAGCTTCTGGTTTGAAGAGTCGGTGGTCATCAGAGCAGGGCTAAGGAATGGGGAGCCACTCAGTGACCCTGAGTGAGTTCTTCCTCTGCCCCCACCCTCACCTCTAACAGGGGGTCTCTGTTTGTCTTGCATCCCAGGGTGTGAGGGTCCAACGGGAGAGTGGGAATGAAAAGACACTGGCGTATGGAATTCAGAGCACTGTTAACTCTGTCTCCACTGAGGTCCCCTTCCCTTCACCCTTCGGGGCTGCCTCCCTTCCCCATACCAGCTTCTCTGCTGGTGTGATGAGGTCAAGGTGAGCATCTTGGACAGCCAGGAGGGAGGGAGAGAGCCAGCAGTTATCAAGCACATCCTGTGTGCCAGGCTGGACCATGTGCTTGGTGAGGGAGGTCACGTGACTCCTGGGGCCAGGGCTCAAATGAGCTTGAGTCAGTTGCTTGACATCACTCCCTGGGGTTCCAGCTTCAGATCTGAGTGGCCTGGAAACCCATGCCGCTTAAGGTTTTGGGGGTGTCAGAGGGCAGCCTTGGCACCTGTGGGGTGTGTGGGAGGACAGGGTCCCGTTGATCCTTGCTGTGCTGAGTCAGGGCTCCGCTTCCTTCTCTGGGACCCTGAGTCACATTCTCAGAGAGTGGCTCCTCTTCCGGAACCAGGCCTGCTCCTCCCCAGAGTTGGCCTGCTTCCTGCCCTGTCTTTGTTCCGCACACTCAGGCTGTGTGTGTGTGTGTGCGTGTGTGTGTGCGCGCGTGTGTGCGCGCGCGCATGTGCCCGTTGTGGGCAGAGGCATTAACCAACCACCACCCCTCCGGGAAAGCCCACGTCATTCAGTTCGTTTTCTGTGGCTGTCACTTTGTTCCCCTGTCTTTGTCCTCTACCTCCTGAAGCACAAATTTCGGTCCTTAGAGCCAGGATGCTGACTCCCCCAACCCCTGCTCCACCCTGCCTCCCACATATAGACAAATGGAGAGTGAATCATCATTTTTTTCCCAGCGCACAGCCCGAACATTTGAAAGCCTGAGTGTGAGGAGCAGTTCTCAGGATGCGTGGCAGCGGCGCGGTCCTTCCCTCTCTGTTTCCTGTGACCCTGGAATGTGACAAAGATAAAGTAGTCCTGGCTGCCTGGGTGGGCTTTGAATAATGTCTTTACACCTTTCTTCCTGATAGTCGCTGATATTTGTTGAATCCTTACTGCATGTCAGGCAGAATGCTGATGCCTTTACATGTAACCCTGTAAAGTTGGAACTAGTAATATCCCCATTTTCCTGAAGGAGAGGTTAAGGGGCTTGCCCAAAGTCACAAGGCCAGCAGGTGGTGTTGCCAGCAAACCTGGTGCTGAGCTGTGTCGTCCCACCCACAGCCTGGCACCGCACTTGAGGACCACGGTCTTAGCTCAGGGTGCAGAGGCCGGAGGTCAGGGGGAGACGGATGCAGATACCTGACACCCCGTCACCGTCTCCGGGGCAGCTCTGGAGAGTCTTTTAAAGGGCTCCAGAGCTGTTTGCTGGTGGTTAAATTCACTCCCATTGCCTGGGCTCTTGGGGTGTTTGGGAAGGGTTGGGAGGAAACCCTGTGCTGTGTTGAAAGAGGTCATAGCCCAATAGGGGAAAGGTGGCTAAGATGGAAAAGCCCTGAGGAGAGACAGCGGCTCCTCTCCCAGCTTGCTGCTGAGAGCCCCCTGAGTGCCGCCCCCAGCTGCCCGGACCAGATGAGGACCCTCCTCACAGAGCCCGCGTCTGGGCGGGGCTGTGGGGCCATGTGTGGATGGTGGACAGCCCTGTGCTGGAGGAAAGGAAGGCGGGGAGCTGGGCGCCGCCTGGGCCCAGGCGGACTCTAGGGAGACACTTTGTTCTGACAGGCTGGGTGGAGTGGAGTCCCTGGGGCTCCGGCAGTTGGATGTTAGAGGACGTTCGTTAGGGCCTAAAGAACAGGAGGAGGTGGTGGTATCTGCTTCTCAGACTCTGGGCTGGAATCAGAGCCGGAGCTCATTCCCGTGTGGGCGTGGCGTGGACCCAGGCTCCAGAGGGTCAGAGGAGACGCTGCTGAGAACGGGGCGCTCAGCCCCAGGGGCCAGATGGCCACGAGTAGTGCTGGCTCCCAGGGCCCGGCTTGTTGAGGACTGAGGATTGATCCTCCAGTTGAGGATCTGCATGACTTAAAGGGTGTGGTGCTCTCCACTGTGCAGTGTGAGTGAGGTTTGCTTGGCCTCCAGACAGTGCTTCTCCTTTAATTCTGAGCTTCACTGAGGCCTGGGCCTCCCTCATGCTGCCCGCTTACTCATTCAGTGTCTGAGGGACATTCATTTTTTCCAAGGGCCTTGCCCTATTGATCCAGCAGTTAATTTCCCCAGCTGACTCCTGCCCCTTGCTCTGTGACTGATGGCAGAGTTCCTACTTGACTTGGGACTGAAAGTGCTGGCCCGGAAGTCCAGAGTTAGAAGGCCCCTCCCAAGGGGCAGGAACCTGGGATACCTGGGTTCCACTTCCCCCTCGCTGCCACCAGAGGGCAGCCGTGGACTCTGGTTGGAGCCTCACCCCAGGCAGTTCTGCGGATGCCAACTGCCAGGAGGAGGCATCTTTCAGTTGGGGGTTGGTGAGCCCAAGGTCTTGGCTGTGGGGGAGGCTTGGTTCTCCTTTGCATGAAGCAGTTCCAGGAGTGAAGCAGCGGTGGGTAGCTGAGGGTGGTGCAATGCCAGGGAAACTGTTGATGACCCTGACCTCACTAGAACTGGGTCTCTGAGCATCTCCCAAGAAAAGAATGTGAGCTGACTTGGCTCCTTCCCCCACAGTGGACAAGGGGCCATTTTCTCCTTGGAGTGTTTTTTTTTTTCCCCTTCCTCCTCCCTAGACGTACAGAGCCCATTCTTGGCTCAGGTCTGGGAGCCAGCTTGGGTTATGTATGTTGAACCAGGTGGGCTGAATGTTTTGTGCATGCTCTTTAAAGAAAGTTTTCAGTTGTTTTTTTAATCACTAAAGCAATATATGTTCTTTGTACCAAAACCAAACAATAGAGAAGGGAATGTGTGTTTTCTAAGGGAGTTGCAGGGCTTGGCAGGCTGTGAAGCCTTATGAAAACACTCTCCCTTTTACTGTGTGTGTGTGTAGGTACCTTAGAAAACCCAGTCCGCTGTTGAGTATAACCCAGTGAGGGATGTGTCCAATCAGCAGTAATTTAGTATTCTCATTAGGCACCCAGTATCTGCAGTGCTGGGGGAGGGCAGGAGACAGATGGCTCAAGGGGGCATCCAGGGAGCAGAGTCACCCAACAGTGAAACCTAGGAGAGCCTCCTGGTGGTCACGGAAGAGACCTCTTTAGGCAAAGGGAGAACTCGGAGGTCCATCAGAGAAGGCACATCCTTCCAGCCTCTCTCAATGCACAGTCTTTACTTATCGTCCTTACCCACCACGCATCCCCCGCCTCGCCAGGCTGGTCCCCTTGCCTGGATGTCCTCAGGGCCCTGGCCAGAAGTGTCACAGTCTTTTTCTGGGGTTGGGAGTGAAGGGGAGGGCGTTAGTTTTTGAAACTGATGATGTGGTTCCGTGGCAGGAAGGAAGAGCTTGATAACCATTTGAACTTCACCTGACCCTGTCTTCTGGTTCAGTCCTCCAGCCGTTGGGGCCTGGCTGTGCATTTCTGGGTCTTTGACCAGAAACCTCTCATACACGATTAGCAGTGCCAGCCCTGAAACGGAGACTTCCGGCCGGGGCTATGCATACCAGAGCCTGTTCAGGTTCCATTCAGTGGTGATTCCATGTATTTTCATTCCCTGTTTCTCATTCTCCCCCTTAAGAAAATTTGTTGAGCACCCTACTGTATGCAAAATATTTTGCTAAGCTCTTGAATAAATCAGGGGCATGGCTAAATTTATAGACCATGAGCACCTTACCTGCAAGCCCATAAATGAGCTATTCACTCATCATTCAGTCTCTTAATTCATTCCCCCTGTATTAGTTGGATGCCTGTTGAGAACAAGATTCAGTTCAGTTCAGTTCAGTCGCTCAGTCATGTCCGACTCTTTGCGACCCCATGAAGCGCAGCACGCCAGGCCTCCCTGTCCATCACCAACTCCCGGAGTTCATTCAGTCGCACGTCCATCGAGTCCATGACACCATCCAGCCATCTCATCTTCTGTCGTCCCCTTCTTCTCCTGCCCCCAATCCCTCCCAGCATCAGAGTCTTTTCCAATGAGTCAACTCTTTGCATGAGGTGGCCAAAGTACTGGAGTTTCAGCTTTAGCATCATTCCTTCCAAAGAAATTCCAGGGCTGAACTCCTTCAGAATGGACTGGTTGGATCTCCTTGCAGTCCAAGGGACTCTCAAGTGTCTTCTCCAACACCACAGTTCAAAAGCATCAATTCTTCAGCGCTCAGCCTTCTTCACAGTCCAACTCTCACATCCATACATGACCACAGGAAAAACCATAGCCTTGACTAGATGGACCACCTATCAACCACAATTTATAGGTCAAGTCAAGTCAGTGAGTCAACACAGGCTGAGAAACGCTGGGGTACCTGACGCCGTAAGGTCCGAAGGGACAGGTAATGGTTGAGGGTCTCGAACGAGTTTGAGTACAGGTAGTTCAACCTGTTATAGGTCCATGAACCATACGTCACTCGGGAAACTTTTCTGAATCAGTTCCCTCAGGACCTCAAGTCTATCGGTCCTTTCCCTTCACATTGATACGGTTCAGTCTTGTGGTAACAGAAAGACCTCCCAGACCAATCGATCTTCCCTCACTTTAGACTTAGGGAACCACGGACGTCCCTCGGGTGGAAAAGGTAACCCACTCACTACCGGACTTTTCCGTCCGCACAAGTCCCGAAATTAGAAGGGGAACCTCTTACTCCTACCTAAATAAAGTGTTATTAAAGAACTCACGGAGGACACAAGGTTCGTAACTCGACCACGGGCCCTTATACTTCGAAGGGAGTGGTTAGAGTAATCTTCAACGTTTCCGACCTACTCTATCTCACGAAACGTTTTAGGAGGGGTGACGAACGACGACTGGTCCCAGGGGTCCCTCGAACGGTGGAGGAACGCACCGGGTGAACGTCCGGCGAGATTCTGTCCAACAAAGGTAACTGGGTACGGACGTGCGTGTAGAGGAGAAAGAGAGACGAGGACTGGTCGGTCCCAAACGAACTCAACCTTAGGTCCCGGAGGACCAAACAGACGTACGTCGGACTAAGACCCGGTCCCAAACAACCTCCGAGGACAAACCTGTAACAATTTTCACCGTCGAAACGAGTCTTTCCAGTTACACTCTCTGACCTTGTTTCTCTAGAAAGTTTGACCGGAGAGTGCCCCAAGTCTTTTCGGGGTCGAGATGGACCGTGACCGTCAAATCTGAACGCTGTCCTAATAAGTCCGATCACCCTCTCTGGGGTCGAACAAAGGGTAAAGGACCTCCCCACTCGACTCCGTCTTCCCGTAAGGACTGTAAAGGCTTGTCCAGTCGTAACCGGTCCTCGGACCCAGAGAGGGACAGATCGAGACCGGTGGCCTTGGAAACAGCCAAAAAGAGAAATAGACGTAAGTTATTTTTAACCTTGAATGGGTTTTCTACACATTCCCACTAATGAAACAATTTTTTAAGAACCTTTGAATAAATCCACGGGTCAAGGGAATGTCTAAACTTTTGTCATTTTTTATATGTTGAAACCCTCGTGTTCTAGAACAATTTTATGTCACGAGTAAGGATTTAACACTCACATAACCCTCTTCGTCCTAGGGGCCCTCAGACGTAAAGAGGGTTTAGGGGTCCGTCACGGTCATGACGACTGGACCCTCACCAAAGACTCACAACTACACCTTTGACGTCCGCCTCTCTCCTGTCAGGAACGGAACGTCACCCTTCTTCCCTAGTCTCAGGAACAACCGAGACCGGAGGACCATCGTCGGAACCGGTCCGACGGTCCCTCCTCCGACCGTCCAGCGGGTGTCTCACCTTTTAGTGGGTGTCCAGGTCCCACGAGGGCCGAAGGAGACCCGGTGTCCCCGGGACGCCGTCGGGGTCCCAGGTCGGGAGGAGTCGGACACCGGTAACCCGGGCCGACCAGGTCGTCTCGAGAGGGCGTCTGACTCAAGGGTCTCGGTCGGGAAGGGAGAGAAGACTCTTAAGTATGTTCGAAAAGAGTGACAGGATTATTACGAACGGCACACCGAAAGGCGAGTCGAGGGGCACGACAGGGAGAGACCCAGGAAAAGGGTCCGTCTCAGGAGTCACCCGAACTTCCCGAAGACGACGTCTGAGAACGAGAGCCCGAACACCCCCGGGGGTCGGACACGGACCCACACCAAACGGACAGTCCCTCAGGACAAGAATACAGGGGACACCCCCGCCCCGACTACCTTCCTCTTTCTACCTACGTTTTGACCTCCTAGGGGAACCCATGAAGGAAGGGGAGGGAAATGAGTAATCGAAGACTTGAAGACACGTTTTGTCACACCGTTTAATTTTGTATTCATTACACTGGAAATCGACCCAGATTAGAAAGGAAAGTAGGGAAAACAGCTAATATTCAGTAAGGCTCTACCACACGGCTGGTGTCCTCCGGGCTTCACATACATTCATCTTCCTGACAGCACTGTGAGCAAATGAGGAATCCTCCTGCAGACGGGGAGACTGGAACTCAGATTGGCTACCTCGCTTTCCTAAGACTGCAGATTTAGGATCTGGCTGCAAAGCCAGGGTTCCCATGTCAGGTTATTCCTCCTGGAACCTGATTGCTTAGTATAGGAGAACTGGAAGACATTGAGGAATCGTCTAAACCAGTGGTTCTCAAACTTGAATGTCATTGGGACCCTCTTGGAAGTTTGATAAAACATGGATTGCTGGACTCTACAGCAGAATTTCTGATCCAGCAGATCTGGAGTAGGGATCCTCAGAATTTGCATTTCTAACAAGTTCCCCTGATGCTAATGCTGCTGGTCCCACCTTAGTACCTCTGGTGGCACACAGATGGTTGTAAGTGATACACAGACTAAGTTTTTTAAAGTACTTCTGAGGAAAAAAAAAGTACTTCTGTATGTAGTATTTATTAGCAAAAAAGAAATGCGAAACCTGAAGCCAAACAAGTTGTACACTAAATCCATGATTTCGGGTATGTTTGATGAAGGTGGGATGTCTACTGAAGCAAAAAGAAAGAAGATGTAAAGAAAAGTATTGCACAAAACAATAACACTAATGGTGTACAGCTAGTAGCCAAAAGTGTAGATGTGGCTTGTAGATGATGGGAGTCTGGGAGATGCTGTTTGAAACTGAGGATGTGATTTTATAGAGGAGAGGGCAGCGCACAGCCCTCAGAGGTGAACTCTGCTTTCGGTAGACATGAAGTCTCTAAGGACCCCGTGGCGCCCTGTGCTTCGTGCCCTTTCTGGCGCTTCAGAAGCTCTAGACAGACTAGGGAAGTTGCTGTGGTTCTTATTCTGTCCCCCAGGTCTTAGTCTCCGTTCTCAATCTTACAAACGGGGATCTGAATGTATAGTGTTGCTTGCTTGCTTGCTTGTTGGAAACCAGAGGTTCCCAGAAGGCGAGGAATTGAGCTTCTGCCCTTTTATGACTCCAAGCTCAAAGTCCCCAGGAATCTGTTCCATGCAGGAGGGACTCACGTGACTTCCCGAGCGGTCACCTTTGGCTTTTTACCCTCTTTAATTTCTGAATTTGCTGGCCTGGCAGCTACTGATTTTCCCTGTGATCTAGAGAACCCCCCATAACAAATGAGGGCATTTGCTGAGCACATGCTGTATGCCCAGGCTGAGCTCCAGGAACAAGACAGGACCCCTGCCCTCAGGGGGTGCACAGTGCGAAGGGGGTCAGCCTGTAAATGGGAAATGACCGCAGTGCCGTGCTTGCTTCAAAGGAGGACTTAACACGAGGCAAGAGCTACACAAGAGGGCCTGGGAAGGCTGCAAGGAGGAGGTGATATAGAAAGTGATGTTAAAAACACAGGGTTTTTAAAAAAGATGTGTAGGGGAAGGGCTCTTAAAGGCAGTGGGGGAAGCCTGTGCCAAGACTTGGCATAGGGAACTGTGGACAGTTGTTCAGAAGGCACTCAAGTGGTGAGAGATGACATGGGAGAGAGGCAGGGAGCAGGCCTGACAGCCCCGTGCGGAGGGCTCAACTGGATTCTGTAAGCCTGGGGGGAACCAACGAAAAGCGAACGTGGAGGGGAGCAAGAGGTCTTTGGCGTGTCAGGTGGAGTCCTCAAGGACAGTGGCAGCAGTTTCTCAAACTCGGGCCACACCCATCAGTGGGTTGCAAAATCTGTTTAGTGGGCTGCCGCAAGCATTTTTAAAAAGGGGAAGTCGCAGGAGATGTAAAATAGAACATAACAGAGTGAGAGATAGATAATAGATCAAGAAACGTCCTTCAGTTCTATGTAAGCAGTGTGTGCATATATATAGGGTTGCAATGTCAAGTGTATTTCTTACCATGGATCACACTTTAAAAAGCTTAAGGCACAGAGGCCTGACTGGAGTGGGCGAGACCAGCTGTCGCTGTCATCTAGGCCCCAGGTGATGTAAGGACTGAGAGGTGAGGATGGATTCCAGTGTAGACCAGATGGAGAATTTGGGGCTGACCTCAAGTCTGAAAGTTTGACACCAGCCCAGAGCACTTGGGCCAGAATGATATCTTTGAAATAACCCGATCCTTTTTTTTTTAATTGGGGGTAATTTCTTTACAATTGTGTGTAAACCAGTTGTGTTGGTTTCTGCCATACATTGACATGAATCAGCCGTAGGTATACCTTGTCCCCTCCCTCTTGAACTTCCCTCCTGCCTCCCACCCCATCCCAC